>JABUQX010056482.1:0-17854 GCA_015478945.1 Trachelipus rathkii | reverse complement strand
GTAAATCGTAGTTATTTGCTTTGCAACTGTATCTTCGATTTGCTGCCAAGCTGTTTTGGGTAAATCGAAGAAATATTTAGCTCATAACTAGTTTGGGTTAAATCTCCAGTATTTGGCGGCCACTGTTTGGGTAAATCTTTAGTATTTTCGCTTGCCAACGAGTTTTGGGGGTAAATCTTCAGTATTTGCTGCCAAATGTTTCTGGGTAAATCTAAGGTATTGTGCTGCCAACTATGTGGGATAAATCTTAGTATTTATGCTGCCAACTGATTTTGGGTAAATCTTAGTATTTGCTTGCCAAATGACTGTTTTGGGTAAATATTAAGTATTGCTGCAACTGTTCTGGTGAAATCGTTAGGGGATGGAGTATTTGACTGCCAAACTTGTTTTGGGTAAAATAGTAGTTGCTTCGCCAAACATATAGAATATAAGATGTTGCAGTATAAGTTTTACTTACCATGTACTTGCTGCTAAACTGTTTTGGGCATAAATCTTAGGTATTGCTAAGCCAACTGTTTCTTGGGTTAACATCTTAGTATTTTGCTTGGCCACTGTATTGGGTAAATCTTAGTATTTTGCTGCTAACGTGTTTTGGAGGTAAATCTTAGTATTGTCTGCCAAACTGTTTTGGGTAACATCTTAGTATTTGTCTGCCAAATGTTTTGGGTAAATCTTAGTAGTATTTGCTGCCAACTGTTTGGGTAAATCTTAAGTTACTATGCCTACCAAACTGTTTGGGTAAATCTTAGTATTTCGCTCCAACTTTTGTGGTTGGGTTAAATCTTAGATTCTGCTGCTAACTGTTTTGGGAAATCTTGTATTTTTGCTTGCCAATGTTTGGGTAAATCTTAAGTATTGCTGACCAACTGTTTTGGGTAAAATCTTAGTATTTGCTGCCAAATGTTTTGGGTAAATCTTAGTATTGTTTGCCCAACTGTATTTAGGTAAATCTGAGTATTTGCTGCCAACTGTTTAGGGTAAATCTTAGCATTTGCTGCCAACTGTTTTGTGTTGAATCTTAGTATTTGCTGCCAACTGTTTTGGTAAATCTTAGTATTTGCTCCCAACTGTTTTGGGTAAATTCTTAGTATTTGCTGCCATCTGTTTTGGGTAAATCTGTATTTTGCTTCCAAACTGTTTTGAGCGGTTAAATCTTAGTATTTGCACTTGCTAACTGTTTTGGGTATAATCTTACGTATTTCTCCAACTGATTGGTAAAAATCTCTAGTATTTGCTTGCCAACTGTTTGGTAATCTTAGGATTTTGCTGCCAACTGTTTTGTAAATCTTAGTTTTTGCCTTGCCAACTGTATTTGGGTTAAATCTCAGTATTTCTGCCAACTGTTTGGTGTAAATACTTAGTATTCTGCCAACTGTTTGGTTGGGTAAACTTGTATTTGCTGCAACTAGTTTTTGGGTTAAATCTTAGTATTTGCATGCCAAACTGTTTTGGGTAATCTTAGTATTTGCTGCCAACTGTTGTGGGTAAATCTTAGTATTTGGTGCCAACTGTTTTGAATAAATCTTAGTAGCTGCCAACGTTGTTGGGTAAATATCTTAGTATTTGCTGCCAACTGTTCTGGGTAAATCTTAGTATTTGTTCTGCAAACTGTTTTGGGTAAATCTTAGTATTTGCTGCCAACATTGTTCTTAGAGAAATCTTAGTTATTTGCTGGTCACACTGTTTTGGGTAAATCCTTATATTTGCTGCCAACTGTTTTGGGAAATCTTAGTATTTGCTGCCAACTGTTTTGAGTAAATCTTAGTATTTGCTGCCTACTGTTTTGGGGTAAACCTTAGTATTTGCTGCCAACTGTTTTGGGTAAATTTTAGTATTTGCTGCCAACTGTTTTGTGGTTAAACTTAGTATTGTAGACCAACTGTTTTGGTAAATCTTCAGTATGCTGCCAAAAAACTTTTTAGGTAAATCTTAGTAATTCTGCTGCCAACTGTTTGTTGGTAAATTCTTAGTATTTGCTGCCAACTTTTAGAAACCTTAGTATTTGGGCCAGCTGTTTTGGGTAAAATTTAAGCTATTGCTGCCAACTGTTGGGTAAATCTTGATATTTGCTGCAACTGATTTTGGGTAAATCCTAGTATTGCTGCCAACTGTTTTGGGTAAAATCTTTGTATTTGCTGCCAAATGTTTTGGGTAAATCTTAGTATTTGCTGCCAACTGTTTGGGTAAATCTTAGTAATTGCTGCCCAACTGTTTTGGTTAAATCTTAGTATTTGCTACCAACTGTTTTTTTTAGGGTAAATCTTAGTATTTGCTGCCAACCGTTTTGGGGTAAATCTTAGTAGTTGCTGCCAACTGTTTTGGGTAAATCTCTGTAGTATTTGCTGCCAACTGTTTTTGGTAAATTTTAGTATTTCCTGCCAACTGTTTTGGGTAAATCTAAGTATTTGCTGCCAACTGTTTTGGGTATATCTTAGTATTATGCTGCAACTGTTTTGGGTAAATCTAAGTATCTTGCTGCCAACTGTTTTGGGTAAACAGCCTCTAAGTATTGGCTGCAACTGTTTTGGGTAAAGTTCTGTAGTATTTTGCTGCCAAACTTGTTTTGGGTTAAAATCTTAGTATTAATGCCAAACTGTTTCGGGGTTATGTGTAGGTATTTCGCTGCCAACTGTTTTGGGTAAATCTTAGTATTTGCTGCCAACTGTTTTGGTGTAAAATCTTCAGTATTGCCTTTGGCCAACATGTTTGGTTGTAAACTTTAGTATGTGATGCCAACTGTTATTTGGGGTAAAATCTTAAGATTTGCTGCAACTGTTGGGTAAATTCTACTAGTATTATGCTGCGCAACTGTTTTGCGGTAAATCTTAGTATTTGCTGCAACTCTTCTTGGGTGAAATCGGTAGTATTCGCTGCCAACTGTATTTGGGTAAAATCTTAAGTAATTTTGCGCCAAACTGGTTTGGGAATCGAAAGTATTTGCTGCATAACGTGTTTTGGTAAATCTCAGATTATTGCTGCAAACTGTTTTGGTAATCTTAGTACTTTCTGCCAACTGTTTTGGTAAATCTTAGTATTTGCTGCCAAATGTTTTGGTTAAATCTTAGTATTTGCTGCCAACTATTTTGGGTAAATCTTAGTATTTCTGCCAACCTGTTTTGGGAAAATCTTAGTATTTGCTGCCAACGGTTTTGGGTAAATCTTAGTATTTGCCTTGCCAACTGCTTGTTTGGGTTAATCGTAGTATTGCTGCCAACTGTTCTTGGGTAAATCTTAGTTATTTGTGCCAACTGTTTGGGTAAATTTTAGTATTGCTGCCTAACTGTTTTGTGTTAATCTTAGTATTTGCTGCCAACTGTTTTAGAGAAATCTTAGTATTGCTGCCAACTGTGTTGGGTAAATCTTAGTATTTTTTGCTGCCCAACTGTTTGGGTAAATATTAGTATTTGCTGCCAACTGTTTTGGGTCAAATCTTAGTATTCGCAGGCCAACTGTTTTGTGGTAAATCTTTAGTATTTGTGCAACTGTTTGTGGGTCAAATCGTAAGTATTTGCTGGATAACTGGTTTTTGGGCTATATATCACAGTATTTGCTTAGTTCCAGACTGTTTTGGGTAACATCTTAGTATTTCTGCAAGCTTTCCTGCTGCAAAATCTTTAGGTATTTTGCTGGTCCAACTCTCTAGTCAATAATGAAGAGCTTATTTCGCTGCTCAACTCTTCTCTCGGGTAAAATCCCTTGTAGTATATGCTCGTCAACTAGTTTTGGTTAACTCTTGAGTATTGTCTGCCAAACTGTTGTGAGTAAATTCTTAGTATTTTGGCTGCCAACTGTTTTGGGTAATCTCTCATTTGCTGCCCAACTTGGTTTTGGGGAAATCCATAGTATTTTGCAACACTGCTCTCTTGGTCCACCAATTTTAGTATTTGCTGTCCTACGGTTTTTGTGTAAATCCTTTAAAGAAATAATATAAGACTCGCGGCCAACATGTTTTGTTGTAAATCTTAGTATTTTGTGGCAACAGTTTTTGGGTAAATTCCTTAGTATTTGCTCAACTGTTTTGGGTAAATCTTAGTATTTGCTGCCAACTGTTTTGGGTAAATCTTAGTATTCGCCGCCAACTGTTTTTGGTAAATCTTAGTATTTGCTGCCAACTGTTGGGTAAATCTTAGTATTTTGCTGCCAACTGTTTTTGGGTAATCTTAGGATGTGCTGCCAAATGTTATTGGGTAAAATCTTAGTATTCTGCCAACTTGGTTGTTGCGGGTAAATCTTAGTAATTTGCTAAAAACTGTTTTGGGGAAATCTTAGATATTTGCTGTCAAAAACTGTTTGGGAAAATCTTAGTACTTGCGCGCGAGACGTGTGTGTGGGTTACATCTTAGTAATTCTGTTAGCCACACTAAAGTTTGGTAAATCTTAGTATTATGCTGCCCAAACTGTTTTGGGTAGAATCTAAAGATTTTGACTTCCAAACTGTTTTGGGTAAATTTCTTCAGAGTTTATCTTGCTGCCAACTGTTTGGGTAAATCTTCAGTATTGTGCCCTGCCAACTGTTTTGAGGTAAGATCTTGAGTATTGTGCCAACTGTGTTGAGGGTAAATCTTTATCTTTTGCTTTCCCATGACTGTTTGGAGATTAAATCTTAGTATTTTTCGCTCCAACTGTTTGGATAAATCTTAGTATTTGCTGCCAAATTTTGGGTAAATCTTAGTACTTGCTGCCAACTGTTTTGGGTAAATATTAGTATTTGCTGCCAACTGTTTGGGGTAAATCTTAGTATTTGTTGCCAAATGTTTTGGGTAAAATCTTAGTATTTGTTGCCAACTGTTTTGGGTAAATTAGTATTGCTGCCAATGTTTTGGGTAATCTTAGTAATTCGCTGTCAAAACTGTTTTGAGTTATATCTTAAGTATTTGCTGCCAACTGTTGTTGCTGAATACTTAGTATGTGCATGCCAACGTTTGGGTAAATCTTTAGTATTGCTCGCCAACTGGTGTGGGTAAATCCTTAGTTATTTGCTGCCAACTGTTTTGAGGTAAAATCTTTAGTATTTGCTGAAAACTTGTTTTGGCTAAATGCTTAGTGATGTGCTGCCAACTGTTTTTGGGTAAATTCTTGAGTATTGCTTGCCAAGCTGTTTGGGTCAAATCTTAGATTGTGCTGGCCAAACATTTGGGGAAAATTTTAGTATTTGCTGCCAACTTTTTTGATCTGAGTATTTGCTGCCAACTGTTTTAGCGTAAATTTAGATTTGCTGCCACTGTTGTTCTGGGTAAATCTTAGTATTTGCTGCCACTTGTTTTGGGTAAATCTTTAGTATTTGCTGCCAACCTTTGGGTAAATCTTAGTTATGGCTGCCAAACTGATTTGAGTAAATCTTAGTATTTGCTGCCACTGTTTTGGGTAATCTTAGTATTTGCCGCCAACTGTTTCGGTAAATCTTCAGTATTGCTATGCCAACTGTTTTGGGTAAAACTTAGTATTTGCTGCCAACTGTTATGGGTAAATCTTAGTATTTCTGCCAACTGTTTTGGGTAATTCTTAGTATTTGCTGCCAAACTGTTTGGGTTAATCTTTTAGTATTGAACTCAAACTGTTTTGCGGTAAATTTTGAGTATTGCTGCTCAAACTGTTTTGGGTAAATCTTAGTATTTGCTTGCCAAACTGTTTTGGTAACCGTTAAGATTGTTTGCCAAAGCTGCTTTGGGTAATCTAGTCATGATGGCTGTCCCAACTGTTTTGGAAATCATTATATTGCTTTGCCAACTGTTTGGGAATCTTAGTATTTGCTGCCAAATGTTTTGGGTAAATCTTAGTATAAACGTTGCTGCCAACTGGTTTTGAGGTAAATCTCAGTATTTGCTGCCAACTGTTTTGGGGAAATCTTAGAGTTGCTGCAACTGTTTTGGGTAAATCTTAAGTATTTGCTGCCAACTTTTTGGGTAAATCCTTATATTTTCTGCAACTGTTTTCGGAATCTAGTATTTGCTCCCAACTTGTTTGGTAAAGTCTAGTATTTGCCTGCCAACTTGTTTGGGTAAATTCTTTAGTATTTGCTTTGCCAACTCTTTTGGGTATAACTTAGTAGGTTTGCCGCCAACTGTTCTTGGGGTAAATCTGAGTATGTTTTGCTGCCAATTGTTCTTGGGTAAATCTTAGTATTTTGCTGCCAACTGTTTTGGGTAATCTTAGTATTTGCTGCCAAATGTTTTGGGTTAAATCTTAGTATTTGCTGCAAACTGTTTTGGGTAAATTCTTTAGTATGCTTGCATTCTCTGTTTTGGGTAAAAATCTTAGTATTTGCTTCAACTGTCTTGAGCGGTAATCTTAGTATTTGGCTGCCAACTGTTTGGGTAAATCTTTGTATTTGCTGCCAACTGTTATTGGGTAAATCTTAGTATATGTTACCAGAACTGTTTTCTGGGTGAATATCTTGTCCAGTGATTTTAGCTCAATAACTGTTGGTCTCTGTGAAGGGTATACTTCTTGAGGATATTGCTGCCAATTTTTGGGTATTTAAATTCTAGAATGTATGCTAGTCGCGAACCGTGTTTGCTGGTATATCCTTTCCCAGTATTTTGCTGATGCCAGGTTTGGGTAAATAGCTTAGTGATTTGCTGCCAACTGTCTGTTATGGTGTAGATAGCATAGTATTTGCTGTCCAACATGTAGTTTGGGTAAATCCTTAGTATTTCGCTGCCAACTGTTTGGGTAAACCTTTTATTTCGCTGGCCAACTGTTTCGGGTTAAATCTTAGTATTTTGGCTGACCAAACTGTTTGGGCTAAATCTTAGTATTTGCTGCCAACTGTTTCTGAGGTAAATCTTAAGTATTTGCTCAAACTGTTATTGAAGGGTAAATCTTTTTATTTGCTTGCGCAACTGTTTTGGGTATAATCTTTGTATTTGCGCCAACTGGTTTGGTAATCTAATAGTATTTTGCTGCCAAAGCTGATTTTGGGATAATACTTCAGTATTGTGATGCGCAACTGTTTTGGGTAACAGTAGTAATTTGCGCCAATTTTGGGTAATCTTTTATTTGTCTGCCTAACTTTGTTTTGGTAAACTTAGTATTGCTGCAACTGTTTTGGTAAATCTAGTATTGCTGCCAGACTGTTTTGGGTAAATCTTTAGGTATTGCTGCCAAACTGTTTTGGGTAAATCTTAGCTATTTGTGCCATACATTTTGCGGTAAATTTTAAGTATTTCACTGCCAACGTTTTGAGGTAAACTCTTAGTATTTTGCTGCAACTGTTCTTGGGTAAAGTCTTTAGTGATTTGTCTTGCCAAAACTGTTTTGGGTAAATCTGTCAGATGCTGCTGCAACTGTTATTGGGTAAAATCGCTAGTAGTATTTTGCTGCAACTGTTTTGTGGTTATGAATCTATAATGTTATTTGCTGCAACTGTTTTCTGGTAAAAGTCTTAGTATGTGATGTAAACTTGCTTTTTTAGAGGTTAAATTTTAGTATTTGCACCAAACTGTTTCTGGGTAAATCTTAGTATTATGCTGCCAAAATGTTTTGGGTTAAATCTAATTTGTTGATTTTAGCTGCCAATGTATTTTGGTGTAAATTCTTAGTACTTGCTACCAATTAAACTTGTGTGCTTTCTTGGTCCTTATATCTTTTTTCAGTGATTTGCTGTCAACTTGTTTTGGGTAAATCTTAATATTTGCTGCCAACTGTTTTGGTAAATCTTAGTATTTGCTAGCCAACTGTTTTGGGGTAAATTCTTAGTTATTGCTGCAACTGTTTTGGGTGAAATCTTGTCAGAATAAGTTAGCTGCCAAGGCTTTTGTGGGTAAATCTTGAGTATATTTATGCTGCCAACTGTTTTGTGGTAAATCTTAGTGATTGTCGTGCCAAATGTTGGGTAAATCTTAAGTTATTGGCTGCCAACGTGTCTGGTTGTAAATCTTTGACTTTCTCCAGACTGTGTTGTAGGTAAATAGCTCCCTTAGGTTATGCTGCAAAACTGTCTTAGTGATGGTTATAAAAACTGAGTATGTTTTGGCTTGCCTAGCAACTGTTTATGTTATGAGGTAAGATGTTAAGTTATTTTCTGCTTCCCCAGACTGTTTGCCATGAGTACAGTCTGGTAATGTTGTCTGCCATCTGTTTTTGGGCGCCGTAAATCTATTTTTGCTTCCAACTGTTTTTGAGGAAATCTTTAAAGTATTTGCTGGCCACTGTTATTGGTAAATCTTTTAGTTTATATTGCTGTCCAACTGTTTTTGGGGTTAAAATCTTAGTATTTGCTGCCAAACTGTTTTGGGTAAATCTTAGTAATATTTGCTGCCAACTGTTTTGGTAAATCTTAGTATTTGCTGCCCAACTGTTTTGGGTTAATCTTAGTATTTGCTGCCAAACTGTTATTTGGGTTAAATCTTGTAGTATTGCTGGGCCAAACGTTATTGCAGTAAATCTTTAGTATTTGTGCCAACGTTTCTCCTGGGTATAAATCTCATAGTATTTTGCTGCCAACTTTTTTGGTAATCTTATATTTGCTGCAACTGTTTTGCGGTAAAATCGTATAGTATTTGGGGCCAACTGTTTGAATAAGTCTTAGTATTTGCTGCCACCCACTTGTTCTGAGTAAAATCTTATATTTGCTGGACCAACCTGTTTGGGTTAAATTTAGCCCTTTTGCTGCCAACTGTTTTGGCCGTAAATCTTAGTATTTCTTGTCCCAAACTGTTTTTAGAGAAATTTATATTTGCTACAATCTGTGTTTGGGTAATCTAGTATTTGCTTCCAACTGTTTTGGGTAAATCTTACTACTTGCTACCAACTGTTTTAGGTAAATCTTAGTATTTTGCTGCCAACTGTTTTGGGTAAATCTTAGTATTTGTTGCCAACTGTTTTGGGTAAATCTTCAGTATTTCGCTGCCACTGTTTTGGCTGGAAAGACCTTAGTAGTTTGCTGCCAAACTGATTGTTGTGGTAAATTTAGTTATTTGCTGCCAACTTGTTTTATGGTAAAATCTAGTATTTGCTGACAACTTGTTTGGGTAAAATCTACGTAGTTGCTGCCAACTGTTCTTGGGTAAACCTTATATTGCAATGCCAACTGTTTTGGGTAACATCCTTAGTATTTGCTTGGCCAACTGCTATTTGAGCGGTATAATATTAGTATTGCTGCCAACTGTTTGGGTAAATACTAAGTATTGCTGCCAAAACTTGGGTAAATCATTTATTTGCGCCAACGTGTTGGTAAATCTTCATGTACTTTGCTGCCCAACTGTTTTTGGTCAACATCCTTAGTATTTCTGGCCAATCTGTTGTGGGTAAATCTTGTATTTAGTTTGTGCGGCCAAACTGTTTGGGTAAAATCTAGTATTTGATGCCAACTGTGGTAAATCTTAGTATTTCTGCCAACTGTTTTGGGTAAATCTTAGTATTTGCTGCCAACTGTTTTGCGTAAATCTTAGTCAGTTTGCTTGCCAACTGGTTTCTGGCGCTAAATCTTCTAGTATTTGCTGCCAAAACAGTTTTGGTGTAAATTTAGTATTCCTGCCAACCTTGTTTTGGTAAATACTTAGTATTTGAGGGCTGCCAACTGTTTTGGGTAAATCTTAGTATTTCGCCACTGTTTGGGTAACATCTAAGTATTTGCTGCAACCTGTTTGGGTAAATCTTTAGTATTTGCCTTCGCCAACTGTTCTTGGGTAAACTCTTAGTATCTTGCTGCCAACCATGTTTGGGTTAAATCTTAGATTTAATGCCAACTGTTTGTTGGTATTTCCTTATTATTTGCTGCCCAATGTTTTGGTAGAATCTTAGTATTTGCTGCAACTGTTATGAGTAAATCTTAGTATTTGCTGCCAACTGTTTTGGGTAAATCTTAGTATTTGCCGCCAACTGTTTTGGGTAAATCTTAGTATTTGCTGCTAACTGTTTTGGGTAAAATCTAGTATTTTGCTGCGCAACTGTTTTGGGGCGGTAAATTCTTAGTATTTGACTGCCATTATGTTTTGGGTAAATTTAGTATTGCTTTGCCAACTGTTCTGGGTACCAGAATCTTTAGTATTTGCTACTGCCAACTGTTTTGGGTAAATCTTAGTATTTGTTGCCAACTGTTTTGGGTAAATCTTAGTATATGCTGCCACCTGTTTTGGGTAAATCTTAGTATATTGCTGCCAACTGTTTTGGGTAAAGCTTTAGTATTTGCTGCCAACTGTTTGGGTAAATGCTTATGTTAGTTTTGCTGCCAACTGTTTTGGGTATATCTTAGTATTTGCTGCCAACTGTCTTTGGGTAAATCTTAGTACTTGCTGCCAACTGTTTTGGGGTAAAATCTTAGATTGCCTTTCTAGACAATTGTTCTGAAAGGGGTTGGTAATATCTGTAGATATTGCTGCCAACACCTGTGTGTGTGACGGTAAAGTCTTAGTATTGCCTGGCCAAACTGTTTTGGTAAATTCTTTAGTATGCTGCCAACAGGTTTTGTCAGGTTACATTTTAGTAATTTCGCTGCCAACTGTTTTGGGTAATTTAGTATTTGCTGCCAACTGTTTTTGGGTAAATCTTAAGTATTTGCTTGCAACGTTTGGCGTAAATCTTAGTATTTGCTGCCACCTGTTTGGGTAAATCTTAGTATTTGCTGCCAATTGTTTTGTAAATCTTAGTATTTGCTGCCAACCGTTTTGGGTAAATCTTTAGTATTTGCTGCAACTGTTTTGGGTAAATCTATACATTTTGCTCAACTGCGTCTTAGGCTACATCATAGTATTTGCTGTCCAACTGTGTTGGTAAATCTTAGTATTTGCCGCCAACTGTTTTTGGGTAAATCTTAGTACTTTGCAGTAACTGTTGGGTAAATCGATATTTGATGGAAAAACTGTTTTTGGGTAATCATATTAGTATGCTGCCACCTGTTTGGGAAATTCTGTAGTATTTGCTGCCAACTGTATTGGGTAAATTTTAGTATTGCCGCCAACTGGTTTTGGGTATAATCTTAGTATTTTGCACAGACTAAAACTGTTTTGGGTTTAAATCTTAGTATTGTTGTTGAAACTGTTTGGGTAAAGTCTTTATTATATGCTGCACCTGTTTTGGGTAAATCTTTAGTATTTGCTGCCAACTGTTTTGGTAAATCTTAGTATTTGCTGCCAACTGTTGTTGGGTAAATCTTAGTATTTGTTGCTGCCAACTGTTTTTGGTAAATCTTAGTATTGCTCTGCCAACTTTTTGGGTGAAATCTTAGTATTTTGCTCCCAACTGTATTTGGTAAATCTTCAGTTTGCGCCAACGTTTGTGGGTAAACTTAGTATTATTTTGCTGCCAAACTAATTTGGTAATCTTAGTATTTTGCTGCCAACTGTTTTGGGTAAATCTTAGTAATTGCTGCCAACTGTTTTGGGTAAATCTTAGGATTTGCTGCCAACTGTTTAGTAATCTTTGATTTGCTGCCAACTGTTTGGGTACAATTCTTAGTATATGCTACCACACTGTTTTGGGTAAATACTTAGTATTTGCGCCCAACCTGTTTTGGGGATTATCTTAGTACTTGCTGCCACAACTGTTTGGGTAAATTCTTAGTAATGCTTCGCCAACTGTTTGGTTAAAGCTTAGTATTTGCATGCAACGTGTTTGGTGGTAAATCCTAAGCTTATTTTGCTGCAACTGTTTGGTAATATCATAGTACTTGCTGCCAACTGTTTTGGGTAAATCTTAAGTATTGCTGCCCAACTGTTTTGGTAAATCTTAGTATTTGCTGCAAACGGTTTTGGGTAAATCTTAGTAATTGCTGCCAACTGTTTTGCGTAATTCTTAGTATTGCTGCAACTGTTTTGGGTAAATCTAAGTATTTGCTGCCAACTGTTTTGGGGTAATATTTGCTGCCAACTGTTTTGGGTAATCTTTGTATTTGCTGCCAACTGGTTTGGTTAAATCTTAGTATTTGCTGCCCAACTGTTTTGGTAATCTTCAGTATTTGCTGCAAACTGTTTTGTAATCTTAGTATTTGCTGCCAACTGTTGTGGGTAAATCTTAGTATTTTGCTGCCAACTGTTTTTTGTAAATCTTAGTATTTGCTGCCAACTGTTCTGGGTAATTCTTAGTATTTGCTGCCAACTGTTTTAGGTAATCTGAGTATTTGCTGCCAACTGTTTGGGTAGAATCTTAGTATTTTGCTGCAGACTGTTTTGGGTAAACCTAGTACTTTGTCCAACTTTTTGGGTAAATCTTAGTATTTGCTGGCAACTGTTTTTGGGTAAATTCTAGTATTTGCTGCCAACTGTTTGGGGTAAATCTTAGTATTTTGCTGCCAACTGTTTTGGTTAAATCTTTGTATTTGCTGCCAACTGTTTGGGGTAGTAATCTTTGTATTTGCTGCCAACTGTTTTGTTTAAATCTTAGTATTTGCTGCCAACTCTGGTTTGGTAAAAGATCTTAGTATTTGTGCCAACTGTTTTGGTAAATCTTAGTATTTGCTGCCAACTGTTTTGGGTAAATCTTAGTATTTTGCTGCCAACTGTTTTGGGGTAAATCTGAGTATTTGCTGCCAACTGTTTTGGGTAAATTTAGTATTTCCTGCCAAACTTTTTGGAAATCTTAGCTATTGCTTCAACTGTTTTTGGTAAAATCTTAGTATTGCTGCCAACAGTTTTAGTTGTAAAATTTAGATATTTCCTGCCAATGTTTTGGGTAAATCTTGAGTATTTGCTGCAACTGGTTTTAGGTACAATTTCTTAGTATTGCTGCCCAAACTGTTTTGGGTAAATCTTAGTATTGGCTGAACTGTGTTGGGTAAATCTTAGTATTTGCTTTTAACTGTTTTGGGTAAAATCTTAGATATTTTGCCTGCCAACTGTTTTGGGTACAATTCTTAGTATTTGCCCGGCCAACTGTTTGTTGGTAATCTTAGTTTATTTGTGCAACTGATTTTGAGGTAAATCTAGTATTTGCTGCCAACTTAATGTTTTTGGAGAAATCTTAGTATTTGCTGCCAAAACTTTTTGGGTAAATCTTAGTATTTGCTGCCAACGTTTGGGAAATATTAGTACTTGCTACCAATGTTTTGAGTAAATCTTTTATTTCGGCTGCTCAACTTGTTTTGGGTAATCTTAGTATTTGTCCAACTGTTTTGGGTAAATCTTAGTATTTCTGCCAAAACTGTTTTTTTGGTAAATGCGTTGGTATTTGCTGCTAAAACTGTTTTAGCGTAAATCTTAGATTTGCTGAAACTGTTTTGGGTAATCTTATATTTGCTCCCAACTGTCGGTGGGTAAATCTTAGTATCTTGCTGCCAAACGGTCTTGTGGGTTAAATCTTAGTATTTGCTGCCCACTGTTTTAGGTAAATCTTAGTATTTGCTGCCAACTTGTTTTGGGTAAATCTAGTATTTGCTGCCAACTGTTTTTGGTAAATCTTATTATTTGCTGCCAACTGTTTTGTGTAAATCTTTGTATTTGCTGCCACCTGTTTTGGGTAAATCTTAGTATTAGCTGCCAACTTTTTGGGTAACTAAGTATTTGCTGCCAAACTGTTTTGGGTAAATCTTAGGATTTGCTGCCAACTGTTTTGGGTAATCTTTGTATTTGCTGCCAACTGTTTTTGGTAAATTCTTAGTATTGCTGCCAACTGTTTGGGTTTAAATCTTGTATTGCTTGCCATGTTTTGGGGTCAAATCTTATAGTTTGCGCCAACTTTGGGTAAATCTAGTATTTGCTTGCCAACTGTTTTTGGGTAAATCTTATATTTGCTGCCAACAGTTTTGGGTAAATTTTAGTATTTCCTGCCACTGTTTTGGGAAAATCTTAGTATTTGCTGCCAACTGTCTTGGGGGTAAATCTTAGTATATGCTGCCAACTGTTTTGGGTAAATCTAAGTATTTGCTGCCAACTGTTTGGGGTAAATCTTAGTATTTTGCTGGCCAACTGTTTTGGGTAAATCTTAGGATATTTTGCTTGCAACTGTTTTGGGTAAATCTTAGTATTTAATGCCAACTGTTTTGGGTTAAATCTTAGTATTTGTTGCCAACTGTTTTGGGTAAATCTTAATATTTGCTGCCAACTGTTTGGGTAAATCTTAGTATTTTGCTGCCAACTGTTTTGCTTAAATCTTAGTATTGCTGCCAACTGTTTTGGGTAAATCTTAGTATTTGCTGCCAACTGTTTTGGGTTAATCTTAGTATTTGCCTCCAACTGTTTTGGGTAAATCTAAGTATTTGCTGCCAACTGTTTTGGCGTAAATCGTAAGTATTTGCGCCACACTGTTTGGGTAAATCTTAGTATTTGCTGCCAACTGGTTTGGGTTAAATCGAATGAATATTTGCTCATAACTGTTTTGGAGATAATCTCAGTTATTTTGCTTTGCCAACTTTTTGGGTAAATCTTAGTATTTGCTGCCAACTGTTTTGGTAAATCGTAGTATTTGCTGCCAATGTTTTGGGTAAATCTTAGTATTTGGCGCCACTGTTTTGGGTAAATCTTAGTTTTCTGCCAACTGTTTTGGGTAAATCTTAAGTATTTCTGCCAAACTGTTTGGGAAATATTAGTATTTATGGCTCACTGTTTGGGGTAAATCGTAGTATTTGTGCCAAACTGTTTTGGTAAATTTAGTATTTGCTGCCAACTGTTATTGGAGTAAATTTTAGTATTTTGCTGCCTAAACTGTTGGGTAAATGTCTTAGTATTTGCCTGCCAACTGTTTTGGGAAAATCTTATGTTAGTATTTGCTGCCAACTGTTTTGCGTAAATCTTAGTTTGCTGCCAACTAATTTGGGTAAATCTTAGTATTTTCTGCCAACTGTTTTGGGTGTAAATCTTAGTATTGCTGCCAAATGTTGGGTAAATCTTTAGTATTTGCTGCACCTGTTTTGGGTTAAATTTAGTACTTTGCTACCAACTGTTTTGGCGTAAATCTTAGTATTTGCTTGTCAACTTGTTTGGGTAATCTTTAGTATTTGCTGGTAACTGTGGTAAAATCTAGTATTTGCTTGCCAACTCCTGTTTGGGTAAATCTTAGTTTTGCTGCCAACTGTTTTGGGAAATCTTAGTATTTGGCTGCCAACTTTTGGGTAATCTTAGTATTGCTGCCAACTGTTTTGGGTAATCTTAGTATTTGCTGCCAACTGTTTTGGTAAATCTTAGGATTTGCTGCCAACTGTTTTTGGGTAAATCTTAGTATTCTGCTGCCAACTGTTTTGGGTAAATCTGAGTATTTCCAAACTGGTTTTGGGTAAATCTTAGTATTTTGCTGCCAACTGTTTTGGGTAAATCTTATTTTTGCTTCCAACTGTTTTTGGGTAAATCTTTGTATTTGCTGCTAACTGTTTGTGGTAAATCTAGTATTGCTGCCAACTGGTTTTGGGTAAAATCTGGTATTGCTGCCAACTGTTTTGGGTAAAGCTTAGTATTTGCTGCCAACTGTTTTGGGTAAATCTTAGTATTTTGCTGCGCAAACTGTTTTGGGTAAATCTTAGTCTGCTGCAAACTGTTTTGGGTAAATCTTATATTTTTGCCAACTGTTTTGGAAAATCTAGTATTTGCTGCAACTGTTTTGTAAATCTTATTATTTGCTGCCAACTGTTTTGGTAATTTGCTGCCAACTGTTTTTGGGTAAATCTTAGCTATTTGGTGCCAAATGTTTTGAATTAAATCTTGTAATTTGCTGCCAACTTGTTGGGTAAATCTAGTATTGGCTGCCAACTGTTTTGGGTAAATCTTAAGTTATTTTGCTGCCAAACTGTTTTGGGTAAAACTTAGGTATTTGCTGCCAACTGTTTAGGGTAAATCTTAGTATTTGCTGGACAACTGTTCTTGTAAATCTTAGTATTGCTGCCAACTGTTTTTGGGGTAAATTCTTTGGTACTTGTACTAACTGGTTTTAGTAATCTTAGTAATTTGCTGCCAACTGTTATTGGGTAATCTTAGTATTTGCTGCAACTGTTTTGGGTAAATCTTTAGTATTGCTGCCAACTGTTTTTGGTAAATCTTAGTATTTGCTGCAACTTTGGGTTAAATCTTAGTATTGCTGCCAACTGTTTTGAGGAATCTTAGTATTTGCGTGCCAACTGTTTTGGTTAAATTTTAGTATTTGCTGCCAACTGTTTTAGGTAAATCTTAGTATTTGCTGCCAACTGTTTTGGGTAAATTTTAGTATTTGCTGCCAACTGTTTTGGGTAAATCTTTGGTTTTTGCTGCCAACTGTTTTGGGTAAATCTAAGTATTTGGTTGCCAACTGTTTTGGGTAAATCTTTGCTATTTGCTGCCAACTGTTTTGGGTAATCTTTGTATTTGCTTGCCAACTGTTTTTGGTAAATCTTAGTATTTGCTGCCAACTGTGTTGGGTAAAATCTTAGTATTTGCTACCAACTGTTTTGGGTAAATATCTTAGTCATTTAGCGCCAACTGTTTTGGGTAATCTTAGTAATTGCTGCCAACTGTTTTGCGTAAATCTTAGTATTTGCTTTGCCAACAGTTTTGCGGTAAAATTTTAGATTTCTGCCAAAAACTGTTTTGCGGTAAATCTTAGTATTATGCTGCCAACCTGTTTGGGAAATTCTTAGTATATTGCTGCAACTGTTTTGGGTAAATCTAAGTATTTGCTCCCTGTTTTGGGTAAATCATAGTATTTGCTGCCAACTGTTTTGGGTAAAATTTAGTATTTTGCTGCCAACTGTTTTGGTAAATCTTAGTATTTAATGCAACTGTTTTGGGTATTTCTTAGTATTTGCTGCCAACTGTTTGGGTAAATTTATTTTTGCTGCCAACTGTTTTGGTACAATCTTAGTATTTTGCTGCAACATGTTTGGGTAAAATTTAGTATTTGCTGCCCAACTGTTTTGGTAACTAGTATTTGCGCCAAACTGTTTTGCGGTAAATCTTAGTATTGCTGCCAACTGTTTTGGGTTAATGTAATATTTGCTGCCAACTCTTTTGGGTAAATCTCTTATTTTTGCTGCCAACTGTTTTGGGTAATCTTAGTATTTTTGCTGCAACTGTTTTGGGTAATCGAAGGTTATTTGCTCATAAACTGTTTTGGGTAAAAGCTCATTATTTGCTGACCAACTGTTTTGGTTAAATCTTAGTATTTTGCTGCCAACTGTTTTGGTAATCTTAGTATTTGCTGCCAAATGTTTTGGGTAAATCTTAGTATTTGCTGCCAACTGTTTTGGGGAAATCTTAGTATTGCTGCCAACTGTTTTGGGCGGAAAATCTTAGTATTTGCTGCCAATTGTTTTGGGTAAATCTTAGTATTTGCTGCAACTGTTTGGGTAATCTAGTATTTGCTGCCAACTTTTTTGGGTAAATCTTCAGTATTTGCTGCCAATGTTTTGGGAGTAATTTATAGTTGATTTTAGCTGCTAACTGTTTTGGGTAAATCTTAGTATTTGCTGCCAACTGTTTTATGTAAATCTTAGTATTTGCTGCCAACTGTTTGGGTAAATCTTAGTATTTTGCTGCCAACTGTTTTGGGTAAATCTTAGTATTTGCTCGCCAACTGTTTTGGGTAAATCTTAGTATTCGCAGCCAACTGTTTTTTGGTAAATCTTAGTATTTGCTGCCAACTTGTTTTGGTGGGTAATCGTAGTATTTTGCTGATAACTGTTTTTGGGTAAATTCTCGTATTTGCTTGCCAACTGTTTTGGGTAAATTCTAGTATTTGCTGCCAACTGTTTGGGGTAAATCTTAGTATTTGCTGCCAAATGTTTTGTGGGTAATTCTTAGTATTTGCTGCCAACTATTTGGGTAAATCTTAGTATTTGCTGGCAACTGTTTTGGGCAAATCTTTTTATTTGCTGCCAACTGTTTTGGGTAAAATTTAGTTTTTGCTACCAACTGTTTTGGTAATCGTAGTATTTTGGCGCCAACTGTTTGGGTTAAATCTTAGTATTTGCTGCCAACTGTTTTTGGTAATAAATTTTAGTATTTGCTGCCTACTGTTT
>JABUQX010056481.1:0-13113 GCA_015478945.1 Trachelipus rathkii | reverse complement strand
CCAAACAGTTGGCAGCAAATACTAAAATTTACCCAAAACAGTGGCAGCAAATACTAAGATTTACCCAAAAACAGTTGGCAGCAAAAATAAGATTTACCCCAAAACAGTTGGCAGCAAATGCTAAGATTTACCAAAACAGTTGGCAGCAAATCCTAAGATTTACCCAAAACAGTTGCAGCAAATACCAAGATTTACCCAAAACAGTGGCAGCAAATACAAAGATTTACCAAAACAGTTGGCAGCAAATACTAAGATTTACCCAAAACAGTGGCAGCAAAATACTAAGATTTTCCCAAAACAGTTGGCAGCAAATACTTAGATTTACCCAAAACAGTTGCCAGAGCAATTACTAAGATTTACCCAAAACAGTTCGCAGCAAATACTAAGAGGATTTACCCAAAACAGTTGGTAGCAAATACTAAGATTTACCCAAAAACAGTTGGCAGCAAATACTAAGATTTACCCCAAACAGTTGGCAGCAAATACTAAGATTTACCCAAAACAGTTGGCAGCAAATACTAAGATTTACCCAAAAAAGTTGGCAGCAAATACAAAGATTTACCTAAAAACAGTTGGCAGCAAATACTTAGATTTACCAAAACAGTTGGCAGAGCAAATACTAAGATTTACCAAAACAGTTGGCAGGCAAATACTAAAATTTACCCAAACAGTTTGCAGCAAATACTAAGATTTACCCAAACATTGGCAGCAAAATACTAAGAATTACCCAAAACAGTTGGCAGCAGAATACTAAGATTTACCCAAAACAGTTTGGCAGCAAATACTAGAATTTACCCAAAACAGTTTGGCAGCAAATACTAAGATTTACCCAAAAACAGTTGGCAGCAAATACTAAGATTTACCCAAAACAGTTGGCAGGAAATACTAAGTTTTACCCAAAACAGTTGGCAGCAAATACTAAGAATTACCCAAAAACAGTTGGCAGCAAATACTAAGATTTACCCAAAAACAGTTGCAGCAAATACAGAGATTTACCCAAAACAGGTGCGCAGCAAAAAAACTTAGATTACCCAAAACAGTTGGCAGCAAATACTAGGATTTACCCAAAACAGTTGGCAGCAAATACTAAGATTAACCCAAAACAGTTGGCAGCAAATACTAAGATTACCCAAAAAACAGTTGCAGCAAATACTAAGATTACCCAAAAACAGTTGGCAGCAAATACTAAGATTTACCCAAAACAGTGCAGCAAATACTAAGATTTACCCAAAAACAGTTGGCAGCAATTACTAAGATTTACCCAAACAGTTGGCAGCAAATTACTAAGATTTACCCAAAACAGTTGGCAGCAAATACTAAGATTTACCCAAAAACAGTTAGCAAGCAAATACAAAGATTTACCCAAAACAGTTGCAGCAAATTCTAAGATTTACCCAAAACAGTTGGCAGCAAATTACTAAGATTAACCCAAAACATTGGCAGCAAATACTAAGATTTACCCAAAACAGTTGGCAGCAAATACCAAGATTTCCCAAAACAGTGGGCCAAGCACAATACCTAAGATACTTACCCAAAAACAGTTAGGCAGCAAATTACTAGATTACCAAACAGTTGCAGCAAATACTAAGATTTACCCAAAACAGTTGGCAGCAAATACTAGAATTTACCCAAAACAGTTGGCAGCAAATACTAAGATTTACCCAAAACAGTTTTCAGCAAATACTAAGATTTACCCAAAACAGTTGGCAGCAAATACTAAGATTTACCCAAAACAGTTGGCAGCAAATAATAAGATTTACCCAAAACAGTTGGCAGCAAATACTAAGATTTACCCAAAACAGTTGGCAGCAAATACTAAGATTTACCCACAACAGTTGGCAGCAAATACTAAGATTTACCCAAAACAGTTGGCAGCAAATACTAAGACTTACCCAAAACAGTTGGCAGCAAATACTAAGATTTACCCAAAACAGTTGGCAGCAAATACTAAGATTTACCCAAAACAGTTGGCAGCAAATACTAAGATTTACCCAACACAGTTGGCAGCAAATACTAAGATTTACCCAAAACAGTTGGCAGCAAATACTAAGATTTACCCAAAACAGTTGGCAGCAAATACAAAGATTTACCCAAAACAGTTGGCAGCAAATACTAAAATTTACCCAAAACAGTTGGCAGCAAATGCTAAGATTTACCCAAAACAGTTGGCAGCAAATACTAAGATTTACCCAAAACAGTTGGCAGCAAATACTACTAGAATTTACCCAAAACAGTTGGCAGGCAAATACTAAGATTTACCCAAAACAAGTTGGCAGCAAATACTAAGATTTACCCCAAACAGTTGGCAGCAATACTAAGATTAACCCAAAACAGTTGGCAGCAAATACTAAGATTTACCCAAAACAGTTGGCAGCAAATACAAAGATTTACCCAAAACAGTTGGCAGCAAATACAAAGATTTACCCAAAACAGTTGGCAGCAAATACTTTAAAATTTACCCAAAACAGTTGGCAGCAAATGCCTAAGATTTACCCAAAACAGTTGGCAACAAATACTAAGATTTACCCAAAAAAGTTGGCAGCAAAATACCAAGATTACCCAAACAGTTTGCACAAATACAAGATTTTTAACCCAAAAACATGCAGCCAAATACTAAGATTACCCAAAAACAGTGGCAGCAAATACTAAGATTTACCCAAAACAGTGGCAGCAAACCTAAGATTTACCCTTACCCAAAACAGTTGGCAGAAAATACTAAGATTTACCCAAAAACAGTTGGCAGCAAATACTAAGATTAAAAACAGTTGGCGGCGAATACTAAGATTTACCCAAAACAGTTGGCCGCAAATACTAAGATTTACCCAAAAACAGTTGGCAGCAAATACTAAGATTTACCCAAAACGTTGGCAGCAAATACTAAGATTTACCAAAAACAGTTGGCAGCAAATACTAAGATTTACCCAAACCAGTTGGCAGCAAATACTAAAGATTTACCCAAAAACAGTTGGCAGCAAAATACTAAGATTTACCCAAAACAGTTGGCAGCAAATACTAAGATTTACCCAAAACAGGTGGCAGCAAATACTAAGATTTACCCAAAACAGTTGGCAGCAAATACTAAGATTTACCCAAAACAGTTGCCAGCAAATACTAAGATTTACCCAAAACAGTTGGCAGCAAATACTAAGATTTTACCCAAAACAGTTGGCAGCAAATACGAAGATTTACCCAAAACAGTTGGCAGCAAATACTAAGATCCTTACCCAAAACAGTTGGCAGCAAATACTAAGATTAACCCAAAACAGGTTGGCAGCAATTACTAAGATTTACCCAAAAACAGTTGGCAGCAAATACTAAGATTTTGCCCAAAACAGTTGGCAGCAAATACAGAGATTTACCCAAACAGTTGGCAGCCAAAAACTTAGATTACCAAACAGTTGCAGCAAATACTAAATTTACCCAAAACAGTTCGTGCAGCAAAATACTAAGATTTACCCAAAACAGTTGGCAGCAAATACTAAGAAGATTTACCCAAAACAGTTGGCAGCAAATACTAAGATTTACCCAAAACAGTTGGCAGGCAAATACTAAGATTTACCCAAACAGTTGGCAGCAAATACTAAGATTTACCAAAACAGTTGGCAGCAAATACTAATTACCCAAAACAGTTGGCAGCAAAATACTAAGATTTACCCAAAACAAGTTGACAGCAACAAGTACTAAGATTTACCCAAAACAGTTGGCAGCAAATACAAAAATTTACCTAAAACAGTTGGCAGCAAATACTAAGATTTACCCAAAACAGTTGGCAGCAAATACTAAGATTTACCCAAAACAGTTAGCAGCAAATACTAAGATTTACCCAAACAGTTGGCTAGCAAATACTAGATTTACCCAAAACAATTGCAGCAAATACTAAGATTTACCCAAAAACAGTTGGCAGCAAATTACTAAAATTGTACCAAAAACAGTTGGTAGGCAAATACTAAGATTTACCAAAAACAGTTGGCAGCAAATACAAAGATTACCCAAAACAGTTGGCAGCAAATACAAAGATTTACCCAAAACAGTTGGCAGCAAATACAAAGATTTACCCAAAACAGTTGGCAGCAAATACTAAGATTTACCCAAAACAGTTGGCAGCAAATACAAAGATTTACCAAAAACAGTTGGCAGCAAATACTAAGATTTACCCAAAACAGTTGGCAGCAAATACTAAGATTTACCCAAAACAGTTGGCAGCAAATACTAAGATTTACCCAAAACAGTTGGCAGCAAATACAAAGATTTACCCAAAACAGTTGGCAGCAAATACTAAGATTTACCCAAAACAGTTGGCAGCAAATACTAAGATTTACCCAAAACAGTTGGCAGCAAATACTAAGATTTACCCAAAACAGTTGGCAGCAAATACAGAGATTTACCCAAAACAGTTGGCAGCAAAAACTAAGATTTACCCAAAACAGTTGGCAGCAAATACTAAGATTTACCCAAAACAGTTGGCAGCAAATACTAAGATTTTACCAAAAACAGTTTGGCCAGCAAATAACTAAGATTTACCTAAAACAGTTGGCAGGCAAATACTAAGATTTATCAAAACAGTTGGGCAGCAAATACTAGATTTACCCCAAAACAGTTGGCAGCAAATACCAAGATTTACCCAAAACAATTGCAGCAAATACTAAGATTTACCCCAAACAGTTGGCAGCAAATACTAAGATTTTACCCAAAACAGTTGGGCAGCCACAATACTAAGATTTACCCAAACAGCTTGGCAGCATAATACTAAGATTTACCCAAAACAGTTGGTAGCAAATACTAAGTTTTACCCAAAACAGTTGGCAGCAAATACTAAGATTTACCCAAAAACAGTTGGCGCACATACTAAGATTTACCCAAAAAAGTTGGCAGCAAATCTAAGATTTACCCAAAACAGTTGGCAGCAATTACTAAGATTTACCCAAACAGTTGGCAGCAAATGCTAAGATTTACCCAAAACAGGTAGCAGCATATAATAAGATTTACCCAAAACAGTTGGCAGCAAATACTTAAGATTTACTCAAAACAGTTGGCGCAAACATACTAAGAGTTTATTCAAAACAGTTGCACCAAATACTAAAGATACCCAAAACAGTTGGCGCAAAATACTTAAGATTTACCCAAAACAGTTGGCAGCGAAATACTAAGATTTACCAAAACAGTTGGCGCAAATACTCAAGAGTTACCCAAAACAGTTGGCAGCAAATACTAAGATTTACCAAAACAGTTGGCAGCAAATACTAAGATTAAACCCCAAACAGTTGGCAGCAAATACTAAGATGTACCCAAAACAGTTTGGCGGCAAATACTAAGATTTACCCAAACAAGTTCACCAAATACTAAGATTTACCCAAAAACAGTTGGCGGCAAATACTAAGATTTCCCAAACGTTGCAGCAAAATACTAAGATTACCCAAAAACATGTTGGAAGCAAAATAAGATTTACCAAAAACAGATGGCAGAAATACTTAAAGATTACCAAAACAGTTGGGAGCAAATACTTAGATTTACCAAACAGCTGGCAGCAAATACTAAGATTTACCAAAACAGTTGCAGCAAATCCTAAGATTTACCCAAAACAGTTGCAAATATTAAGATTTACCCAAAACAGGTATGCAGCAAATACTAAGATTTACCAAAACAGTGGCAGCAAATACTAAGATTTTCAACCCAAAAACAGTTGGCAGCAAATCTAAGACTTTACCCAAACAGTTGGCAGCAAAACTAAGATCTTACCCCAAAACAGTTAACAGCAAAATCAAGATTTACCCAAAAAGCAGTTGGCAGCAAATACTAAGATTTACCCAAAACAGTTGGCAGCCAATACTAAGATTTACCCAAAAAAGTTGACAGCAAATACTAAGATTTACCCAAAACAGTTGGTAGCAAGTACTAAATTTACCCAAACAGTTTGGCAGCAAATCTAAGAATTTACCCAAAAGCATTTTGGCAGCAAATACTAGATTTACCCCAAAACAGTTTGGCAGCAAATACTAAGATTAACCCAAAACAGTTGGACAAATACTAAGATTTACCAAAAACAGTTGGCAGCAAATACTAAGGTTTACCCAAAACAGTTGGCAGCAAATACGATTTACCCAAAACAGTTGGCAGCCAATACTAAGATTTACCCAAAACAGTTGGCAGCAAATACTAAGATTAACCCAACAGTGGCAGCAAATACTAAGATTTACCCCAAACATTGGCAGGAAATACTAAAATTTACCCAAACTGTTGGCAGCAAATTACTAGATTTACCCCAAAACAGTTGCAGCAAAATACTAAGAATTACACCAAAAACACGATTGGCAGCAAATACTAAGATTTACCCAAAACAGTTGCCAGCAAATACTAAGATTTACTCAAAACAGTTGGCAGCAAATACTAAGATTTACCCAAAACGGTTGGCAGCAAATACTAAGATTTACCCAAAACAGTTGGCATCAAATACTAAGATTACCAAAACACTTGAGCAGGCAAATCTAAGATTTACCAAAAAACAGTTGCAGCAAATACAAAGATACCCAAACAGTTGGCAGCAACATAAAAAATTTACCCAAAAAACAGTTGGCAGCAAATACTTAGATTTACCAAAAACAGTTGGCAGCAAATACTAAAATTTACCAAAAACAGTTGGCAGCAAATAATAAGATTTACCCGAAACAGTTGGCAGCAAATACTAAGGTTTACCCAACCGTTTGCAGCAAATACTAAGATTTACCCAAAACAGTGGGCAGCAAACTATGATTTACCTAAAACAGTTGGCAGCAATAGAAGATTTACCACAAAACAGTTTGGCAGAAATACTCAAGATTTACCCCAAAAACAGTGGCAGCAAATACTAAGAATTACCCAAAACAGTTGGCAGCAAAATAAGATTTACCCAAAACAGTTTGCAGCAAATACTAAGATTTACCCAAAACAGTTGGAAGCAAATACTAAGATTTACCCAAAAGTTGGCAGCAACATACAAAGATTTACCAAAACAGGTGGCAGCAAATACTAAAAGATTTACCCAAAAACAGTTGGCAGCAAATACTAAGATTTACCCAAAACAGATGCAGCAAATCTAAAGATTTTACCAAAACAGTGGCCAGCAAATTACGTAAATTTACAAACAACGGTTGGCAGCAAATACATAAGAATCTTACCCAAATTAGTTGGCGGGCAAATACTAAGATTTACCAAAAACAGTTTGGCCGCAAATACTAAGATTTACCCAATACAGTTGGCGGCAAATACTAAGATTTACGCAAAACAGTTGGCAGCAAATACTAAGATTTACCCAAAACAGTTGGCAGCAAATACTAAGATTTACCCAAACAGTTGGCAGCAAATACTAAGATTTACCCAAAACAGTTGGCACCAAATACTAAGATTTACCCAAAACAGTTGGCAGCAAATATAAGATTTACCCAAAACAGTTGCAGCAAATACTAAGATTTTACCCAAAACAGTTGGCAGCAAAGTACTAAGATTTACCCAAAACAGTTGACCAATACTAAGATTTACCCAAAACAGTTGGCAGCAAAATACTAAGATGTTACCCAAAACAGTTGGCAGCAAATTACTAAGATATTACCAAAACAGTTGGCGCATATACGAAGATTTACCCAAACAGTTGGCACAAATTACTAAGAGTTACCCAACAGTTGGCAGCAATATATCTCAGAAAACTATACCCAACATAACATGTTGGTCTCATGCAACCATACTAAAATTTACCCAAAACAGTTGGCAGCACATACTAAGATTTACCCAAAAACAGTTGGCAGGCAAATACTAAGATTACCCCATAAATACATGTATTGGCAGCAAATATTCTATAGATATCGTTACCCATAAAAACAGTTGGCAGCAAATAGCTTAGAAAATTTACTCAAAAAACAAGTTTAGCAGCATCTATGAATACTATAAGATTTACGCAAAACACGTTGGCTGGTCAAATATCTAGATTTACCCAAAACAGTTTGCAGCAAATTACTAAGATTTACTCAAAACAGTTGGCAGCAAATACTAAGAATTTACCAAAACAGTTTGCCAGCATAACTAAGATTTTACCCAGAAACCAGTTGGCAGCAATAAAGATTCTACCCAAAAACAGTTGGCAGCAAATACTAAGATTTACCAAAAACAGTTGGCAGCAAATACTAAGATTTACCCAAAAACAGTTGCAGCAAATACTAAAATATTACCCAAAACTGTTGGCAGCAAATACTAAGATTTACCCCAAACAGTTGGCAGCAAATACTAAGTTACCCAAAAACAGTGCAGCAAATCTAGATTTACCCAAACAGTGTTTCAGCAATACTAAGATTTTACCAAAACAGTTGCAGACAATGACTGAAGATTTACCCAAAACAAGTTGACAGCAAATACTAAGATTTACCCAAAAACAGTTGGCAGCAATACTAAGTTTACCCAAAACAGTTGGCAGCAAATACTAAGATTTACGCCAAAACAGTTGACAGCCAATTACAGATTTACTCGAAACGTGGCAGCAAATACTAAAGATTTTACCCAAACAGTTGAGCAGCAAATTACTAGATTACCCAAAACAGTTGGCAACAAATACTAAATTTACCCAAAACAGTTGGCAGCAATTACTAAGATTCCAAAACAGTTTGCAGCAAATACTAAGATTTACCCAAAACAGTTGGCAGGAAATACTAAGATTTACCCCAAAACAGTTGGTAGCAAATACTAAGATTTACCCAAAACAGTTGGAAGCAAAAATAAGATTTACCCAAAACAGTTGGCAGCAAATACTAAGATTTACCCAAAACAGTTGGCAGCAAATACTAAGATTTACCCAAAACAGTTGGCAGCAAATACTAAGATTTACCAAAACAGTTTGGAAGCAAATACTAAGATTTACCAAAACAGTTGGCAGCAAAAATAAGATTTACCCAAAAACAGTTGGCAGCAAATACTAAGAGTTACCCAAAACAGTTGGCAGCAAGTACTAAGATTTACCCAAAACAGTTGACAGCAAATACCAAGATTTACCCAAAACAGTTTTCAGCAGCAATTACTAAGATTTACCCAAAAACGAGTGGCAGCAAATAACTAAGATTTACCCAAACATTTGCAGCACATTAACTAGATTTACCAAAACAGTTGCAGCAAATTACTAAGATTTACCCAAAAACAGTTGCAGCAAATACTAAGATTTACCAAAAACAGTTTGCAGCAAATACTAAGATTTACCAAAACAGTTGGCAGCAAATACTAAGATTTACCCAAAACAGTTGGCAGCAATTACTAAGATTTACCCAAAACTGTTGCCAGCAAATACTAGGATTACACAAAAACAGTTGCAGGCAAATCTAAGATTTACACCAAAACAGTAGGCAGCAAATACTAAAATTTACCAAAACAGTTGGCAGCAATTACTAAGATTTACCCAAAAACAGTTGGCAGCAAATACTTACGATTTACCAAAACAGATTGGGCAGCCAAATCTTAAGAATTTTACCCAAAACAGTTGCAGCAATACTAAGATTAACCCAAAACAGTTGACAGCAAATACTAAGATTTACCCAAATTAGTTGGCAGCAAATACTAAGATTTACCCAAAACATTTGGCAGCAAATACTAAAATTTACCCAAAACAGATGGCAGCAAATTACTAAGATTTACCCAAAAACAGTTGCAGCAAGATACTGAGATTTACCAAACAGTTATTCGAGCCAATACTTATCGATTTACCAAAACAGGTGGCAGCAAATACTAAGATTTACCAAAACAGTTGGCAGCAAATTACTAAGATTAACCCAAAACAGTTGGCAGCAAAATACTAAGATTTACCCAAAACAGTTGGCGCAAATACTAAGATTTACCCAAAACTGTTGGCAGAAATACTAAGCATTTTACATAAAAGCAGTGGCAGCAAAATTTACTAAGGAATTTACCAAAAAGTAGCAGCAGAATACTAAAATTTACCAAAACAGTTGGCAGCAAATACTAAGATTTAACCCAAAAACAGTTGGCAGCAAATACTACGATTTACCCAAAAACAGTTTGGCAGCAAATGACTAATATTTACCCGAAAACAGGGCAGCAAATAGCTAAGATTTACCAAAACGTTTGGAGCAAATATAAGATTTACCAGAATACGTTGCAGCAAATACTAAGATGTGTACCCAAACATTGCAGCACAATACTAAGATTTACCCAAAAACAGTTGGCAGCAAAATACTAAGATTTACCCAAAACAGTTGGCAGGCAAATACTGAGATTTACCCAAACAGTTAGAGCAATACTTCGATTTACCAAACAGTTGAGCAATACTAAAGATTTAGCCAAAACATTGGCAAGAAAATACTCGATTTACCAAAAGAGTTGGCAGCAAATACCAAGATTTACCCAAAACAGTTGGCAGCAAATACTAAGATTTACCCAAAACAGTTGGCAGCAAATACTAAGATTTACCCAAAACAGTTGGCAGCAAATACTAAGATTTACCCAAAACAGTTTGCAGCATACTAAGATTTACCCAAAAACAGTTGGCAGCAAATACTAAGATTTACCAAAAACAGTTGGCAGCAAATACTTAAGAAATACCCAAAACAGTTGGCATTAAATACTAAGATGTTACCCAAGAACAGTTGGCAGCAAATTTACTAAGATTTAACCCAAAAACAGTTGCAAGCAAATTTACTAAAGATTTACCAAAACAGGTGGTCAGCAAATACTTAGATTTTACCAAAACAGTTGCAGCATATACTATAGAGTTACCCAAAAACAGGTTGGGCAGCAAATACTAAGATTTACCCAAAACAGTTGGCAGCAAATACTAAGATTTACCCAAAACAGTTGGCAGCAAATACTAAGATTTACCCAAAACAGTTGGCCGCAAATACTAAGATTTACCCGAAACAGTTGGCAGCAAATACTAAGATTTACCCTAAACAGTTGGCAGCACAAATACTAAGATTTACCCAAAAACAGTTGGCAGAAAATACTAAGATTTACCCAAAAAACAGGTTGGCAGCAAAATAACAAAATTTACCCAAAAACAGTTGCAGCAAATACAAAGAGTTTACCCCAAAACAGTTGCAGCAAATACTTAGATTACCGGAGAGGTTGGCAGCAAATATTAAGATTTACCCAAAACAGTTGGCAGCAAATACTAAATTTTACCCAAAACAGTTGGCAGCAAATTAAGATTTACTTAAAACAGTTGGCAGCAAATACTAGAATTTACCAAAACCGTTGGCAGCAAATACTAAGATTTACCAAAACAGTGAGCAGCAAATACTAGATTTACCCAAAAAACATGTGGCAGCAAATACTAAATTTACCCAAAGACAGTGGCAGCAAATACTATAGATTTACCCAAAACAGTTCGCAGCAAAATACTAAGATTACTCCTCTCGCTATATGATACATGGCAGGCAAAATACTAAGATTTACCTTAAAACAGTTAGTAGCAAGCTACAAGATTATGCCCAAAACAGTTGGCAGGCATCATACTAAGATTACCCAACAGGTTTGTCAGGCAAATACTAAGATTTTCTCTAAAAACCGTTGGGTCAGCAAACATACGTAAGATTTACCAAAACATGTTGGCAGCAAATACTAAGATTTACCCAAAACACTTGGCAGCAAATACTAAAGATTTACGCAAAACAGTTGGCAGGCAAAATACTAGGATTTATTCAAAAACATTTGGCACAAATTACTAAGAGTTTACCCAAAACAGGTGGCAGCAAATACTAAGATGTACCCAAAACAGTTTGCAGCAAATACTAAGATTTACCAAAACAGTTGGCAGAAATACTAAGATTTACCCAAAACAGTTGGCAGCAATACGTAAGACTTTACCAAAACAGCTTGCAGCAATACTAAGATTACCCAAAACAGTTGCAGCACACGATACTGTAAGATTTACCCAAAGAACAGTTGCAGCCAAATACTAAGATGTTCCCAAAAACAGTTGGCAGCAAAAGTACTAAGATTTACCCAAACACAGTTGGCAGCAAATACTAAGATTAACCCAAAACAGTTGGCAGCAAATACTAAGATTTACCAAAACAGGTGGAAGCAAAAATAAGATTACCCAAAACAGATGGCAGCAATATACTAAGATTTACCAAAACAGTTGGCAGCAAATACTAAGATTTACCCAAACAGTGGCAGCAATTAACTAAGATTTACCCAAAACGTTGGGCAGCAAATTCCAGATTTACGAAAACAGTTGGCAGCATAAATACTAAGAATTTACCCTAAACAGTGGGGCAACAGAATTACTAAGATTACCCAAAAACAGTTGGCAGCAAATACTAAGATTTACAAAAAACAGTTGGCAGCAAATACTAAAGATTTACCCAAAACAGTTTGCAGCAAATACTAAGATTTACCCCAAACAGTAGCAGCAAGATACTAAGATGTTCACCCAAAACAAGGTTTGACAAGCAAATAGCATACAGACTTTACCAAAACAGTTGGTAGCAAGTACTAAATTTACCAAAACAGTTTGGCAGCAAATCTAAGAGTTTACCCAAATACAGTTTGGCAGGCAAATACTAGATTTACCAAAAACAGTTGGCAGAACAATACTAAAGAATTTACCCGGAAACAGTTAGCAGCAGGAATACTAAGATGTGGTACCCAGAAACGTCTGGCAAGCAAATAATAAGATTTACCGAAACAACATATGGCAGCAAATACTAAGATTTACCCAAAACAGTTAGCAGCAAATACTAAGATTTACCCAAAACAGTTGGAAGCAAATACTAAGATTTACCAAAACAGTTGGCAGCAAATAGTAAGATTTACCCAAAACAGTTGGCAGCAAATACTAATATTTACCCAAAACAGTTGGCAGGAAATACTAAGATTTACCCAAAAAAGTGGCAGCAAATTACTTAGATTTACCCATAAATAGTTGGCAGCAAATACTAAGATTTACCAAAACAATTGGCAGCAAATACTAAGATTTACCCAAACAAGTTGGCAGCAAATACTAAGATTTACCCAAGACAGTTGGCAGCAAATACTGAGATTTACCCAAAACAGTTATCAGCAAAACTAAGATTTACCCCAAACAGTTGGCAGCAAATACTAAGTTACCCAAAACAGGTTAGGCCAGCAAATACTACGATTTAC
>JABUQX010056480.1:0-40789 GCA_015478945.1 Trachelipus rathkii | reverse complement strand
ATAATCATATATTCTTATTATTTAAACACTAATAATTAAAATCTAAGATAATTTTTTTATATACATATATAACTTTATCATTTTATAATTATATTTTATTAAAAAGATTAATAAATATATATGGGTAGGAGTCTATATTACCTATGGCCTATACCTAATATTAATATAGCTCATATTAGATTATATTAATTTATATTTATATATAGTATATATATATTATATATTATATATAAATATATATATTATATTTAATTTATATATATATATATTATTATTATATATATATATATATCTGTTATTTAACTTATATATAATATATATATATTATAATATATATTAATTATAATATAATATATATATTAATTATATTAATATATATATATTATATAATTATATAATATTATAATAATTATATATATATGATATAATATTATATATATATATATAGTATTTTATAATTATATATAAGTTAAAATATATAAATAATGAATATTATATATTAATTAATTAATAATTGAAATTAATATATATATAAATACACCATTCAATGCATGGTTTATTAACTCAAAGCAGCCTAATATCATTATAATTAATAATGTCAATACATTAATGAATCAATAACTTAATGAATTAATATATATATTTATATGAAGTAATTAATTATAAGAAAGAAGTATAAGAATGAAAGTAAGATGAAGAGATAAGAGAGTAAGAGAAAGAAGAAGTAAGATAAGTAATAAAGTAAAGAAGAAGAAGAAGATAAGTAATAGAAATAATAATATATATATAGTAGTATAGAAGAGAATGAAGATGGAATACCACAATTAATAGATAAAGAAGAAGAAGAGAGAATGAAAGGGAAATAGAATTATATTAATAGTATAAAGAAAGATAGAAGAAAGATAGAAAGAATGAAAGACATAGAAAAGAAGAGAAGAGAAGAAAATGAAAAAGTAAATCATTGAATTCTTGTCTATAAGAAAAGAAATAAAGACATACTTTAGGTAGTATTCTATAATAAAAGAAAAAAAAGTCATATGAAAACCGTTAAGTAACAGAAGAAGAAGAAATTTTCTAAGACTGTTAAGAAGAAAGAAGATAGATAGAAAGATAGAAGAATATATGAATATATGAATGTAATAATATAATATTATATAATTAAATATAATAAATTGAATATTAATAATTAAAGATAATAACTATCAATATTAATAATTAATAATAAATAATTAAATATATAATATATATAATAATAATATGAATATAATATAATAATATATAATAATATAATTATAAATAATAGCTAATCATATTTTCGTATTTATTTTGTTTAATTATATAATAAGTTTTACTTTATCTTCTCACTAATATACTACTCTAATATTTATTATCTGATTTTTCATTATAATTTATTTTAAGCATATAAATAAATAGTTAGTCAAAAAGTAAGAGGCATATATATTTATATATATTATTATATGGTTCTATTGCGGATTTTGTTACCGTTAAAACTCTTCATGTGGCATATTCGAGTTTTAGCGATTTCTAACATTTGTATGAATTATTATAACAAATAAAAAATTAAAATTTACAATTAGATATTTAATGATTTTGATAAGATATATAATTATGAGTATGTTGAGGTATAGAGTCTTCGTTGAGTATGATACATCTGTTATATGTTGTTACGAAGGATTAACGTATCGTAGAATTGGTCTATAATTATATATATATATATATTGGTCTTTTGGGGTTAAACTAATTAACGCTATATATATATATATAGTAGTTTTAGTAGTGCTTTTATGTGTGTGTTGACTTTGGTCAACAAAAACTATCAATAGATAACTAGAGTCATACTTTATGAAACTATATAATGTAATATATTATATACAGTTATACATATAATGTATTCTATGTACATATATTAGCTAAATATAATATATATAAAGCATCATATTTGAAATGTAACTATAATTTTGAGCGGTTCCAGGACATCAGTCACAAAGTGAGTAGTTTCTACCTTATATTAGCTTACACCTTCGGGTAAACTATATAATATATATATATATATATATATATATAATAATATTTACCGAGAATATGTCTTCAATGCTCTTTATCTGGGATGATTCGTAGAATTAGTTGCTTAACAGTATTGCAAATCGATTATCATTGCGTTAGTGTGATTTGGACTGTTTCGGAAGGCACTCAATACAGATGATTGAGTAATAGATTTTAAACAACATTGGATTATACACTTATGTGGTTTGCGATGGATGTCAATTTTTTCTATCTTAAGGACTTAATTGTACATGTCTCGAGGTTTACTCGTGTCTACTAGACATTTGTAAAGCATGAATGTAATATCGTCATCTTTATTTTATTATTAATTATTATTATTTTATTATTAATATATTATTTTTTTATATGTTCTGTGAATTAAATATTATGATAGCGTATTTATGTATGATATAGTGATTATTAGTATGATTAATTATTTACGATAAATACAATACAATGTTTGCAGATGAATTTTTTATATTGTAAGAATTTGCGAAGACATCTTAATATTACTAATATAAAGATTTAGTAAAATTGCACTTTGATTAAAGACCATTTAATCTTGCGCAGTGAGAAAAAAATCATATTCAATTACTTAAAACATATTTACATGCTAAATCACGCGAGTTGATAATATATAATTGATAGTTTTGTAAATATCAAACAAGGATCTAATTAGTAGTTTCAGCAATATACCATGTAATATACATTATGATACTGAAATAATAAAAAAGCTCAAGTTCTTATCGAGTTGAGTTTTGCTTATATGTTGGAATGATAATGGAGAATGAAATTGAAAACTATTATACACAATATAGTGCAATTGCAATTGTTTAACGCTTAAATAATTCGGTAGATGCTGTGATGGTCTGTATACTATTGTCTCCGCATGAGAATAACTATATCACCACCTACTTGTATGTGTAGATATGTTAGATAGGTATTATTTCAATGTATATTTGTGTTTTCTCGGAAATAAATCATCTATTTGTAATATTGATTTCTGTTATCAGTTTGTCTCTCGAGTTTATATATAAGGAGTCATTGCTTAAATAGGTAATTGTTGTAAGCTTAGAATACGAGTTGTTCGTTAGAGACTGCGGAAGTTGAATCAGATAATGATACATCTACAGGTGTTCCACTTGCACTATTGGCTCTGATCTAGAAAGTGAGCAATCAGCTCTTTAAGGTGTTTTGCTGGATATAGTGCAACGAAAACTAGTTTAGTGATATTGTCTCACGTAGATTTTGCTAATGAGCTATTAGTATTTTTATTCTTATTCTCTAAAAATTTAATTAATTTATCATTTTACATTCATTTCGATTGAGTGACACCTCTTAATTTCTAGTGTGAATAATAATTTGAATGAATGGTGTGTCAATCCTAATTAGTTCATGATAGTTGTGTGTTTCCTGTCCGTCTTTTGATTAGATTAGTGTCTACATCTGTCTGTATATGGAATGTTTTGAATGTTCTGTTTGGGATGCATATGACATATCTAAGAGCATATATAATTGATCATGTTGCTGATCTGTTAATGGATCGTGGAGATATATTACAGGTAGTTATTAGAGTGAGTAGCATGTTAATAACTTTGTAATTAATTACTCTACTCCTTTAAAGAGAAAGGTAAAGTGAGATATTTGTGAAATTTAGCCAGAATGTATTTTATCACTGCTGAAGCCTGTAATTGACATTGTTTATCTTTTGTGTGTATTCTTAGGTGAAAACATTAATTATTTTGTGTATTGCGTGTATTATCATAAATGTTATAATGAATATGTTAGCTTTTATTGATGTGAAAAATTTGTTTACCTTAAAATAAAGTCGGTTGGTTAGTATGATATTTAGGTTAAGTTTATGATAAATGTGTGTTAAATATTTAACTTATGTTTAAAGGTAATATAATAATCAAATGATTTTAGATACGTTAGAAAAAGTGTGACTATAGTGATACGTATCTGTATATGTCAAATATTGATTATAAGTTATACTTACTTAAGCTGTATAAAGTTATGGAATTTTGTTTAATAATTAGTTTGACTTTATTCGAGCCGATAAAGTTAATTGTTAGGTGATTTTGTCGCTGTATATAGTTATGAGTATTTATATTTGTAGTATTCAGGTTATGATATGTTTTATAGCTTTATTGAGCTAAATAAGTTTGTTTAGTTGAGGTGGAGGAAGTATAAATGAGGCGTTGTGATATTATCTTATATATTTAGCATTTGAAATCACTTAAAGGGCCCTAAGTACTCATAGAGATTAGGCACCCTTTTTAAAATACTAAAACCCTAAGGAATCAATTGCATCAGTTTAGATAAGTATACAGTATCATAAGGAATGGTGTGGAAGGTTGTGAAGAGAGGAGTAAAAAGGGTACAGGGTGTGTTGATATATAAACTGTAATAATTATTAATATGTGTATTAGTATACAGTATTATAATATTAATTGGTATATAACATTCTAATATATACTTTTATTATATATATTAATTCACAGAAACTTATTTTAGGCAATCCTTTGTAGATAAATTAGGAATATATATTAGATTGTTTTGATTTATTATTCATAAAATTTATTTGTTATTAGTTTGACTTATTCGTTGGGGATTATGATATTTATTTAGGTAAATTCTTTTATGAATTTAGTATATATATATATATTTAGTTATAAATATTTACTTAATGTGTTAATGTAAATAAAACTGTTCGACGTTAGCATTATAATTCGTATGTCAGTTATAAATGATAATTAGATCAGGGTTTATGATAAATTTATTTGTGTAAATAATTACCATGTTAATAGTTAATATATTAACATTGATATGTTAGAGATAGTTTTATGAGTAAAGTGAGTTGAATTAGTGATCTTCAGTTGATAAGGTACGATGCAGTGAAATACTTCTTTTATGCTATAGTGCACGAACCAAAAGTCATAGCAAGAATCGTGTATATTTATAGAGTTACATCTCGTTTATATCTCGGACAGATTCTAATAGCGAGCTTCGTGCATGCGTGTGGGTTATGTCAGATATGAGTACACGCAAATTTAGCTGCTCTTTCGTTGGTGTAAAGATGGCTGGATATGGTAGACGTGATCTAACTCTATATGTAGTGGCTTGCTTAACGTTCAGCATATATTCGTTGGGCTGTATGATAGCTCGAAAACCGACACACACACACTAATAATAGAAAGTTTATTATTTTTAGTGCTATGTTATACAAAGAGATACTCGAAATGTGACCTGCATCAATAGATCTATCTAATAATATTATCATATAAAATATATATATATATAGATGGGTAGGAGGGTAGGAGGACTCGTGGAGTGGTTTGATTTACTAGATCTATAGGATTACGGTTTTGTCGCCAGGGAAAAATGACTTAACGCAATCCTTTGATTCAAAGTTTACATAGGTATGTTATGTTTATATTAGTTATTTATTATACTTTATTGTTATTTATTGCAGCATGCACGAACGACTTGAATAGTTAGGTAATGAGTTATAGATTAAAATTTTGTTTAAATATTTACTATGTTGATGTAAAAACTTATTAGTTATGATTTAGCTTAATTGTTTGAGTCTGTATTGATAATTATGACAATGATATGATATAATTTTTGTTAAATATATATGTAGTCATATGATTCATAATATATTATACTGATTAATATGTTAGAGATATAATATTATAAAAATGTGAAATTATATCATAGGTTACGTTTTGCAATGATATGTTTTAGTTATATACTATTAATTTTTCTATAGTAGTAGGTTATATTGTTATATGTTATATTACAGTTTTATTCGTGCGTGAAGTTGGTTTAGGTTGATCTTTGGTTACATTATTTTCTTTAAGTATCAGTAGTTAATATGTATGTTAGCTTTATTGATGTGATAAAAATAATTGTTTATATAGCATTTAATTATTAATTGATATCAGTTGATAATGTAAGTACCATGTTATGAATATAAATTATATTGTTAATATATTTATCTCACTAATATATGTATAGTATTTAATATATAGTTACATTAAATCATTGTTTATATTTAGAGATTATGCTATTGTACAAAGTGAGTGAATAGGTATTACTTATTTTGTTATGCTTATAGTTTTAGTTTATCTTTATCTGTTTGAGTTTTGTGATATGATTTGTAATGATATTATTAATCAGTTTTAATTTACGTGTTTAGAGTGTGTATTATAGGTTTTTGTGTTGTATATACGATTATTCTATATATGATTTACAAGTAGTGCTTGACATGGGTTAGCTTTATAGTGTATGAACAACTTTGTACGTCAACATATATTCGTTGACAGTTGTAATAAATAATACTTGTTTTTATGTTATAGTTATATTTGACGGGCTGCGTTATTTAGCTTTAATTTTCTAAGTGCCTTTCTGTTACGACAGGTTTTCTCAAACCCCTTACTTTTTGAGCTGTTATACCGCCACTTAGGTGCGTGTATTCGAGTAGTGGTTCGAACTTGAATCATAGATTCAGAAGATTATCGTGGTCGGAGGTTGTTATGTCCTAGGTGTCGATTGTGAGGGGTCTAATTGGTAAATATAGGAGCGAGGATTTGGATGCTAGAGACGTAGAATAAGTCACTGTATATTATGGAGATATACGTATAAATATCTCTTATCTTTTCTTCTTCTATAGTATAATTAGGTAGTCACGTGAAACATAATTATTTTTTGTAGACACCATAAGTTTGATATATCGAAAATACTTTCAATTGAAAGCACAAATTTTAATGTATGTATAATAATAGGTTTTTGAGTTGTTATACTAATGTAATGACTATGAATTCCAGCTAGCCCCTACGAACTAATCACTCTAATTTCTTTTATCTCAATATGAGTTCTTAATTTTGATTCTTAACATAATATGGATTTGTTTGTCGTAGATTCGCTGTTAGTGAGAGTGAGATGGTAGAATGATTTGGTACTTTTTTTCAGATTGTTCATAGTGGATTGTTAAAGTGTGTATATAAGTGTTCTCGAGCAAGATGTTAGATTAAATAGATATGTATATATTGATTTTTAATGTCATGGTTTGGACTAGGGTATGATGTGTAGAGGCAAGTGACGTGTGGATTTTTAGATTTTACATGATTTCACCATATTTGGTACATGTTTAGTTCGTTGTTTAACAGAACTAATATTAGATATATTAAAAGTATTTTAATTATTGATTAACATAATAGATCAATTTGTCAATAAGTATATACTGGTTGAGAATAGGAGTGTCACCGAGGATCTGGTACGCTGTTAGAAATGTTTTTTGTCTGTTAAAATCACTGTATATCTTTCACTCGATCATATATTATATAGGGTATGTAAATCAATTAGACAATTTTTAGTTAAAATAATAATTATATTGAATTGAATGTATTGATGGACATTAGGGAGGGATGGTTGGATGGTGGTTTGATTATATTTGTAGTTAACCTACATATTGATATAACTGCTTATTACATAGGGTATGTAAAACGTGACATATATAGTAACAAAACTCACAGTGTACTATAAATTGTCATATAAAAAAATATCAATATAGATAAATATATATATCAATCATAGATCAACTGGAAAGGGTAGGTAGAGGTGCTGATAGCAAAATGCTGTAAGATAGAGTAACATTACTTAGATTTTAATATATATACTCGTTTGCAAAAAGTCTATAGGAGTTAGATAAGAAAAAGAGAGAATTTTGAACTGTAAACATGAGTCGTGATAAGAGTTTTTCCCTGACGGTTTTACGATAAGACATCGAGTAATTTAGGCGATCTTAAGAGAAACGATGGCAAGGAAATTTGTGGATGAAATTCGAAGACTCTTACATTGTTGTTTTAGATATACAATAATAATTATTCAAGTAACTTTTCAGCTATAGATAATATTCTATACGGCTCCAGCTAGTAATCATATAGTGTAACTTATGAATCGACTTCTCATTTAGAGATACTTCATCATACTAGACTCATTAATTTTCATGTATACTTATCTGAGAATTACCTCACGACTCACTTATTCTCACATTTCTCTTTATGCTTTTCATCCATTCTCGGAGGTTATGATATATATAAACTTTTACTGGGCGGGTGAGGGTTCCAGACATCTCTATAGTTATTCTTCAATTTATAATCGAAACTATATTAACCTACTATATTCAAGATATACTATATGATGCCATAAATACATAATACAATATATATAAGCTTGAATATATGAATTAATATTAGTAATCATTAGTAACATAATAATATTTAACTAACTCAACATCGCATTCTACAAATATCTCGAGTGCTCATGTTAACTAATAGTATGTCTAATGCCATCCTCTATGATTACCGATTATTCATGCTTCTTAGTCAGGATGTGAGAGCTCACAAGAACTCATAAATCTTTTCTAAATTTCTCAGTACTGTGAACACATTATCACTTATTTTGGGAATGTACATAAGTTGGTGGTCGCGCGTTCCCATTAAAGTAAAGAGGAAATACACTCCAGGGTTTACAAGCGCTACCTCAGTGTATGGCGCTGGATACATCTACACATCAGATCAATTATAAGTTTAGACTCAGTTTGATCTCAAAAATTTATGAGCTTTTCTCACGCTCAATGACGAAGTTTTAAGTAATAATATGACGTATAAAGTATGATTGACAGTTAAATTATACTATAATGTTTAGAAGGACAATTCCACAATTATTCATATTAATTGTAAATAATATTAAAATAATAATAAATTATTTTATTAACTATTATTAAAATTTATTATTTATTATAAATTAATTAAGTTATTATATTAATAGAAATACACATTTTATTTTATTCAGATTATTATTATTAATATTGATTTCATTAATATTTCCTTTAAAAAATCATAATCATTTATATATTATAAATATCTTTGGACAGATTTTAATTATATATTGATTGATCTCAGAATCGAACAAAGAGATATGATTCATAATTTCGACTTCAAATTTGTTTTGCTCATACTAGAGGCTTCGAAAAATGTGCAAGCAACTCAAAACTTAGGTGTATTTACTTAATCAAGAAGATAACTCAAAACGCGGTAAATTACATTTTTATACATCCTCACTAGTAGATATTTGAAGCATATATAATAACTGCAATTGAAAAATGTATATGAAAAAGTAATAAAAAAGATAGCAAAACTATATTGATATTAGTTTATACAATAATCACATGAAAATGTAAACAATGACACTTCAGTCTATTCTTAATATATTATCCTAAGTGACATACAAAAATTAGTGTAACTTTGTATAGTATATAGTGGGTGAGACTTTGAGAATTGTTATTTTGTATAATAGTAAACGTTTTAAGCATATATTTGTTCTTTAAAATAGTAATTAAATTAAATAATTGTAGAATATTGCATTGTAGAAGATATGTATTTAACAGAGTTTGGTAGTTTGAGAGAGGTGTACGAACCAAAGGGTTAAAAATAAAAATACTTATAAAATTTTAACTAGGTGAAAATTATTGAGAGTTGTATTTTGTCTATATTTGCTATTATTATATTGTATATTTATTATTATCGTATTAGCAAATTTTTCTTATGATGTTATAAAATGTTCTGGCTGCTGGGAGTAGAATTTCTTCTAAGTCTTCGATACTATTTCTGAGAGGTGTAATTTTCATTATACTGAAAATTTCTAAGTTAACTCTGTTAAGTATCGATAAAACTCTGTTCATATCACGAGTATACATTTTATTTCAGAAATTTGCTAAGTTATATTTGATTATTATGATAACGATTTAGTTGTCTTATCTAAGAATATAAATCCTATTTGTATATCTTTAAATCTATATTACAAGGTTTATGAATTTTCTTTAAATAAAAGTAAATTCCAATCAGAAGTTTATCAGATGGTTCTTACATTTAATATGATTAACACATTATGTATTCAAAATTAATAAATTAACCAAATAATAAAAAATATGAATTTTTCTAAGAATTTTAAAGCACCTTTCAATGAAATGTAAATTTAAAAGTTATTTTTAAGATATTTAGAATTTGCTTAAAAATAATTTAAATTTTATTTGTATCAGAGAAATTATCATAAGTTTTATTTTTAATAGCAGCATTTACTCATTTCATCATGATAATATTTAAAACATGTTCTTTTCTGAAGTCTAAAAATAGAAACTTCTGTTGTCGAAATAATGAGCTCTGAGCTCCTGGTTGTGGGTTTTATACTCGCATTAGATGTTTTATACGAAAACTATATATTATTTTAGATATTTAAGCTAAACAGGAAGTGATAAAATTATATATATATATTACATATGTTACAATAATTACAATACTTTATATATGTTACCAATAATAAAATTAATTATATTGAAAATATACATTATTAATAGCCGCAAAGATGGGAAATTATAACCTTCTTGGGAAAAATACGTGTAAGAAAAATATTATAATATATACAGTTAAGAGTAATTTATTTGATACAATTATAATTGGGTATTACATAATCTGTAAGATTTCTATACAGATACATTTAGATTATAATTATCTATTAACGGAAAATAAATCATTAAGGGTTAGGGATGGTTTTGATTTACTAGTAACGATATTTCTAGATGGGCTTTGGTTCTCTCTTCTAGATAACTAGTTCAACGCTCTAATGGATCTTATGTTCAAGACTGTCCTCCTAGAACTCACATTTAGGTAAAGTATTTTTATAAATAATTATAATTCTTAGTATAAGAAGTTTAAGTTGTAACTGATATAAATTCACAATTAATTTATTGTGTGCACAATCTAGAAAAGATTATTCTTTATTAGTTTATATACTTATATTCTTATGATATATTTGTATTCAGAAATAATTTATATTATTAGCATGATTCTATTCTAGTTAAACAATTGGGACTTTTATTAAAAGCTTACTGATGACTCGCAGTTTTAAACGCTGGAAGCGAGCTATCGAATTTTAAATTCGCGCGCTTCGACTCCTGCGAACGAGTTTGTTTGGATAGGAAATAATCTTGAAGAAATAATAAGAAAGTCAGTGCTCTGATCGATAATTTTGAATATTTCACAGTTACTATATGAAATTTAAATATTCTAATTGATAACTCAGTTATATTTATTCTATATTGTTTTTTTTTGTCTCTGCAACTATTTTTTCGCAATTTAGTTAATAAAGCGTATCTCAGTATTATCTGCCTAATAGCATTGTATCAATTGCCAGTAGCTGTGATGAGACGCTATAACATTCTAAGACTGCTATGACCGGCTACAAAAGTATGGAGCATATTAAAGAATAGAGAATTGTAAATGACATGTGGTAATGCTTGTAGGATTAGAGATTTATACGAATTGCCTATTAGAGATACAATAGTTTAATCTTTATAGTGAGAGAATGAATTACGCTAACTCTCAAAATCATAGGATAGTTTGTTATAAGGATCTCAAAAAACAATCAATTGCTTTATCTTAACTTTGAAAGAGAGTTCGTAGAGGTATTATAATTAATATTCATACCATAAAGAAATCGTAAGAGTCGCTCTTGAACTATACGAGATCTAAGAAATTTATGAATTGTGCAATAATTACTCATTCGTCAATAAAAGTAAATTTAGACTCATAGAAGCATAGAGGCTCTTATGTACTTTGAAATGTTATTGCTTACTGTTATTAAGGATGAATCATTATATGGTTTTTTTATAATTAAGACATATTGTATCTATGAAAGATAAAATTGAGTAGACCAGATTCATATTAGTCCCATTGCATATTTCACCAAAGATTTTGTAATTTATTAATGATTAATTGGTTGTTGCTTTGAAGAGAGCAGGAAGAGGTGAAGGTCTAAAAACAAATAAATTAGTTTTGAAATAATATCGATTAGTTAATAATTATTAAAATTTCAGTGATAGTATAGAGATAAGATGTAAAAAATATTTTAGGATAAAATAAATAGTTTTATTATATAAAATTATACAAAATCATATAATTAATAAATTAATATATGAATATATATATCTTTTTGTTGTATATTCAAATAATTAAAAAAGCATAAAAATTTCAATAATGATCCAATTAAAAGATTCTCCTCAAGATTATATATATAAATATTAAGAAATGCATATTGAGGGAAAGGTCCAATTTTAGCTTAAGGAGACCCCATTCTAATCAATCAATTGTAAGATTAACGTCTTCCTCTTATTGAGAGACTTTCAGTGTGTGACAATCTAGTGGTAGCAGTATATTCTCTGCCTTGCCGTGTTAAGTTCCATTGCTAGATTGTAAAAGTTTCCAAATGTTGAAATGTAAAAGTTTTCTCATGATATCCTGTAAGATGGAACTTAAAGTTTTGTAAAAACTGTTATCTTGTTTAAATAAATTTTTAATCTTGTCTCTCTAGGAGACTCGTTAAATCCTCCACAAGTAACATATCAACCCCTTCTACCTTCTGCAACCGACCGCTATCCTCCCCTCTGCAAGTCAACTTTTATTACAAAGCTTTATTACACCGATTAATTATATTGTTACATATATATTCGTCTTGCGAAAACAGCTTTCATTTTAATAGTACTAGAGATTGACCAATTTAACTTTGGCGATTGTAATAGTTTATTCTATGATCTTCTATTAATGCTAGAATAATTTATTATTTTATTTATGTATTTATTATGTTATCAATATCATATAAAATTAATTATATTCTTTAAATTAACAATTAGGTTATAAAGACCTATTAATTATGTTGAACATATCATTTAATTTTATAATTTAATGAATAAATTTTTAATTATAAAGTTATTAGGTATCTTTGGTGATATTAATTAAACAAATGCTGCATCATGATTAAAAACTTACTTAATTATAATAAAAAATATAATAAGTTTCTAAGTAAAATATAAATAATATATAATAAATAATATAATAATATAAATAGAATAATAATATAATAATAATAATAAATCATAATAGATAATAATAATAAATGGTATATAATAATATGATAATAATAATAAATTTATTAATTTATATGTAAAATAATAATAGTTTATTTAATAATATAATACAATCACATAATAAAATAATATAAATATATGAATATCAATATATTATGTATACACACATAAATTAGAAAAATACTAAATAATATTTCATTTAAATAAGTAATCTTTTCAGAATTTTCACTTTTTGCAAATTAATGAAGAGATAGTTAAATTAATTGACTAGCATTATATATTCTAATATCATTTTTATTCTATAAGTGTTGACTCTTCTTATACTCTATTTGATACTCTAACGTGGAAGCTGGTGCTGGAGAGAGTAGAAAACATTTACGTCGTGCTGTATTCTCTCTCGACAAGGTAATTATAAATTGTTTGACTGCGCCATTATGTCTGGAGTAGAATTCTTGATGATTCACTATATTTATTGGAGTAAAAAAAAAATCATGAGTGGTTTTTCTGTAGCTCAAATATAATAATTGAAGTTGCGTGTATTCTAAGTCTCCTATTGAGTACATATTCGCACTCTCGAAGGAGAATAAAATACGAAATGTAAATACGGTTATCATGTCTGACACTGTGATGAATAATAATCTTTTCTAATTTCTTATTTAGTAATATGAATATAATAATAAATAATAAATAATATAATAATATATAATATAATATATAATAAATATAAAAATTAAAGAGTAATAATAATAATAATGAACTGAATTGGTCAACAATCGAATTAAATAATTACATTATATATCTTACATCTTTAAAAATAATTATCTAAAATAATAATAATCATTGTAGGTGAATCTAACAATATGGATTGTGAATATACTGGTATATAAGCTATCAGTTATGATTCTAAGCAATCACTAATGATACATTAATAAAAACTATTAATGATATCTCTTAATAATAATATATTCAACGAATATTAATATTCATATAATAATAATAGGTGTTCTAATATGTAATGCATGATTGAGTTATTCATAATATCATCTTTATCTTGAATGCTGATATATATTATCGCTGCTAATCTAGTTCCACATCTCATCTACAGCTATACTAGGATGATAATCAATTAATCTTATAATCTGACTTATTAAAAAATTTGTGAGTCACTTGTGCGTTTTTTATCTATTAATTATACTTACTAGTTTATGGTTTGGGATGCTATGTTTATCTACTAAAAGTTGACTAAATATGTATCAGACATAACTAAGTGTTTTCATCGTCATCATTTAGAGTATAACACAACTATAATCCGCAGTTCTCCAAGTACATTCACAGGATTATCTTTATTTAATTCCCACATTTCTACTGTGGCTTTGTTTGCTACTTTCTTTCTCGTAAGTTAACATTTAATTATTTTTCTTTGTATTCGTAGGCTGCCAAAAACCCTCAACACTCTTCATACCGGCTTGATATATAAAATAGTTCCATCGGAGTACATTTATTCTGTGTTTTAGCTACTTTAAAGTTATCTACATTTAACTCTATCACATACATATCTTGCTGTCGTAAGGATCTCTCTAAATATAGGTATTTACTTGTTTCAAATTCATTTCCCAAAGCTTCAAATGCCGAACACAACCCCCACATAGGAAACCCATCTCCATTTCTCCAGGAACAGTTTGTGATAGGTGTGGTGGTTTACAATTCTCGTGAGTGTACACACATAATATTAGGACCAAATCTTCCTATATTTATCGTGTCTATTCTTTATTATACCGTTTTTACTAATTACTGTAATTAGTACTCATTTTCCACTTTCTTTTTCTAATTATTAATCTCATTAAACTCGTTTTCTTTATATTCCTAAATTAAACTTTTTACATATTTAATCTAATTCATTATTAACTCACTTTATTATTTAGGTCTAATTAAAGGAATCCTTATAGCTTTTATTAAGGTTATCGGTTGGTTATGTCGGTGAAACGGATCGCTTCGTGTAGCCAATAGAGTAAGAAGTGGGTATTGATCTGTTTTAATGCTACTGGTAGTATTATGTCATGTATAATATTTATGTGTTTAATTATTAATAGCTGCTTTGGGCCAAAGGTTATAATAATTTAGGGTCTCCTAAATCGCCGCTGTATTATACTCATATGATAACGTAAAATTATCTAGATAAAGTATCGCTATTATATTTGCTTTATGTAGTTTCGAGCAAGCATTGCTATGTTAGGCTATTGATGGTAGTATAACTTATTTCTACCTTTTTAATCTTTTAAAACTCTATTCTGCATATAATACCTTTCATGAGTTTCCTTACAAATTCCAATGCATTATGTCAGAGATTACCGTATCGCGTACTGGTGTGAATAAACTTATACTAGTATATATATATTCTCGTATATTAATATAATAAACATCTACAATCTTATCACTATCTTATTATAGATCTTAATGTACTTAATTATAGCTATTTATGGTGCGACATAATCTTTGTGCACAGCTATACCTTGTTAAGCCTACTAATGTTATTATATTTATAATTTGATGATTCGTTTTCCTTTGTATGAGAGCAAGTCTTGAAATTATAGACAATATCGGCGATGGTGACAGAGAGGTTTATCTTGTGTATATGTTTATATTATGTTTAGATGCTTTATACTTTAAGATCTCTATTCGCTTCCTTGACACGTAAATGACAGCTTTATATTGTACATACATTCTTCTGACCAGATATCTCTAATATAATATTTTGAAAATCATATATCTTCTTTTAGTTTTTCTAGAGTATCTTTATATTATCTTGTCCCACTATGACCTAGATAGAGTGGGTCATATTAAATTATATATAATGGCTTAATATCATATATATAAGATTAGGGGTAACCATATATCTTAAAATTTTTCTTTAATTTTTTTAATATATAATAATATATATCATAATAAAGATATTTTCAAAACTCGTAACGACGCTTAAGTGAATTCAGAGTGTATAGCTGTCGTAAATTACTACACCTTTCATAAAGTATATATCAGATTAGCCTTTCTTTGTTATCTCTTGTGATTCTGGTTTTGACGGTATCTAATGTTTCGAAAACATCACATTCTACTTTTTTGCCAGTCCATCTTCGCTAATATCAGGTATTTATTAAATATTACCTTTATCTTGTTTTTTATCCTTAATTTATATTTATTATAGGAGTTCTGATTTTTCTTGCTTATTAAAACTTAATATATATAATAATTTTCTTTGAGGATGGTTGCTCTGTCATATTGATGTTTGTTCCTGATGTTCTTTTCTTTCACCAACTCTTTAATTTCATTTCCTCCCATTGAATCAGTCTTATTTAAAACCTGATTCAGGGATTACTCTATCGAAATAGACCATGTAGAGTTCTGCAGACTGCTGATATCACTGGTATTTAGTACCTTTCTCTATAAATGTATTTTATAACAATAGTGGATCTATGAATGTCGGAAATTTACATTGGTTTCCGAGAGTAGACTCATTTAGTATAGTACGAGCCGTAATATGAATAAATAGTTTCTCGAGGATAAATATATTTGCGTATTACATGATGCGATTGCTATTTTAATTGGCATGTGATCACTGTATACAACAGTTTCTATATTCGCTTGTTATATTTATCACTTCCTGACTGGTAATACATATAGTTGATCTTATTCTCAACACACAAATGTTGATTTCAAAAATTTATTTACGAATATAACGGGGCGATAAACAAATACAAAATTGGCCAGTATTTATTTTTTTCTTTTTCTCTGTTCTTGCTTTTTTCCTACAAATAGGTCGTCTGAGGATTGAATCTCCCTCACGATTCTAAATTGACCAAATATTACAATTATTATGATAGAAAATAATGATACCTCCTCTGGGAATCAAACTGTTATCATACAACATCGTTTTGTTGATATACACATGAAATATCGTCAGGTCGACAGATACAAAGAATATCCACAGATAAAAATTGCGTAAAATATCGAAGAGTCTATTGATTGAATAATCGATTAATCCATAGGTATGTGATATGTAAAACTTTATGCAATTCATTTTTAAATACAAAATTGTTAGTTATTTTTTTTAATGGTACAATAGCCATCATATACTATAACACAGACGTTCTTAACTTTTTTTGCTACGACATAAATTCAAGAAGACAATTTGCTTCGATACTCAAAATTAACAAGACTATCAACTTTCTGACTCAAAATCAACATGACTATGAAATTCGCTACTCAAAATTAGCAAGACCATCAACTTCGCGACTCAAAATCAACAAGACTATCAATTTCGCGACCCATAAATCAACAAGATTGTCAACTTTGCGGCTCAAAATCAACAAGAATATCAACTTCGCAACCAAAAAATCAACAAGACTATCAACTTCGCCACCCAAATCAACAAGACTATCAGCTTCGCGACTCAAAATCAACAAGACTATCAACTTCGTGACCAAAAATCAACAAGACTATCAACTTCACGACTCAAAATTAACAAGATTATCAACTTCTCGACTCAAAATCAACAAGACTATCAACTTCGCGACTCAAAATCAGCAAGATTATCAATTTCGCAACCCAAATCAACAAGACTATCAATTTCGCGACTCAAAAATAACAAAACTATCAAGTTCGCGACTCAAAATCAAGAAAACTATCAACTTCGCGAACCAAACTCAACAAGACTATCAACTTTGTAACTCATTGGACTATTTTGAAATTAAAAGTTCTAATGTTATAATATCAAGAAAAGTGTAGTAATAATTCAAAATTACATACTGTAACAAAATACCCTTCAATCTGTACACATGTGCTCGCTATACATGCAAAAAACATTAAAAAGGCTTAAAATTTAAATTTAAAACATAAAAAACTATTAATTTTTATCTGAGAAGCTACGGTGACCCATCTCCCAAACCTTTGCTATAATATATTATTAATTAACAAATTATATATTTAGTTTAAAATTAATGATAAAAACTCACAGTACAGCCATATTTGTCCATTGCTTCATCAAACGACCAGTCTTTGTTGATCCCAAATGATAAAACAAAGCATTTGCCGCTCGCCATTTTGAACGGCTCGTCAAGACACACGTATTTGCAGCCATCTTTGTAAGGCTTCTCTCCCTTCCCGCCGAATTCTTCCTGTAGAGTAACAGAGGGCGAGCTAAATTAGTGTTAACTACTACTTAACTACTACTACTATCTAACTACTACTACTTACTGACTCTTCTACTTTTACCTTTTAATAATAGATAATTAAATAATAATAATAATAATAACTCTCACACTTCAGATTTGGGAATTCTGCTTTTCAAGCTTTCTTACTAATTATATTTTCCAATGCTTATTTTGCCAAAATGAATCTTTTAAAAATTTTTTAATTTCCGCCCTCCCCCCCCCCCCACTGTGAATAGCTCTGAACAAGGCCAAAGGTATTTCGAGAATCAATTGGAGGCTTCCTTTACTCAATTTTTTGATTTCTTTCTTTAACCACAAAGATTGTAATCATTCTTAAAAAGTAGAAAGGGAAAATGAAAACGAAAATGGAAACAAACAAAAAAAAACAACTCTAAAAACATCCATCAGATACAAACAACTTTATAAAAAACATGAAAAACAAAAAAAGAAAAACAGCTTAGAAAAAGGACAGTGCGGGGAAAAAATCATTTTAATAGAATCGGGACCTAATTAATCCGTAAAAAGCTTCACTAGTTGGGAGTTACTATCAAAAACAGTGTGACGAAGTGAACAAATTGCTGTGTTGCAATAATTGAATCTTTTCAATTAGAGTTGGGCTGACCCAGCGGGTGCGGGTGCTTTTACTCGTGATGCGCTACTCATTGATGCACGCAGTTCTGGGTGGCACGTTTCAGGTATTGTGGGCGTGCGAAGAGTTTGTTCTGGGCCAACATCAACATTCTCAACAACCTCATGTTAACCCGACAGATCTCGGATTCCTCAACTCACACACACACAACACCAGCCACACACACACACAACACACAACACACACACACACAAGATCTACACACACACCACAGGCCACCAAACACACATCACACACAGTGCATTCCTACTACCCACACACAAGACACAACCACCCAAACCTCTATTCAAACAACGTCTATAGTCATCCCACAACATTGTAGAAACACACAACAAAGAACACACACCACTACAAGCAACACATACACAACACACCCAACACAACACTCAGACCCACACAACGCCCCCACACACAACACATACACACAAGCGCCCAAAAAGAAAAATATGATCATTCCAATTAAGGACACAAGAACAAGAAAAACAGAGATTATCAAGGACATACTAAGGTTTTAGTTGTGTGTTTTCGATGAAGATGTTATAGTTTGAAATGTTGATAAGCATCTGTGTCAAATAAAAAAGATAAAAACGAAAATGAGGTTTTCAGGCATTGAAAGCAACTATGATTTTTTCTTGTCCCAATTAAAAGATTCTGGGGGGGTAATATCTGAAGTAGTTGATCCAAGGCAAAATTCCTCAAGTATTGAGTTAATTGCTGTGGGAATTGGTGGGAGGTCTTGTCAACATTAAAGGAGTAATTAAGGGTGGAGTCGTTGGAGTAGTAGAGAGATGATCCTTATTTGAAAAGTAGAAAAAGAGTTGGGCAATGGAAAGAACCCTGAGGAACTCAACAGATAAAGGGTGTTAAAGTGAAAATAATGAACGGCGTTGGCAGGACCATAAATATGTTGTTCTGATCATATATTAATATTGTAATGATTGATGCAAAAGGAAATATGAGATGAGACTGATGGTGTATGAGTGACTGAGAGATGTGATGAGAGAGAATGATCGCGAGGGGGTGTTGAGTGGTAACCATCCATTCAACTCCAGCTCCTAGAGAAATATCTTCCTTCTTATTCCTACGTTACCATCTTTCATAACTTTTTATCCTCTTAACCTCATTTTCTTTAATAAATAAGCTTACATCATAAAATATGCAACTAGTTAATTGTTGAAGCGATTATCCTAACCTTATTATTACCCAAACTCTTTTCATAGATCAAGTCTTCAGTACCTACCGCAAACTAGTGCATCGTTGTTGGTGTGTATAACGATCTAAAGATATTCAAGATTATCTAGATGGTACTAGCTTGGAACCGGAAAATACATATTATATTATATGGTTATATATATTTATATTATATATAGTATTATATATACTATTATATATATTATAATATATATGTTATAGTTAATTATATATATAGTACGTATATATATATATAATATATATATAATATTATATAATACCTCGTCTATAAAGTGTCAATATATGTGGCAAAATAGGCAGCAACCGAGAAGGTTGAAGATATATATATATATTGGAGAGAGAGAGAAGATGAGGACTAAAAATAGAGCCAACTACCGTTATCTCTTGGTATGCTGCTGCGTGTTGTTGGGGTGTTAACTCCGGACTGATCAGGTAAATTTCTGATATGAAATCTAGGTTTAATTATGTATTTATTCGGCTTACTAGAGATATCATTATTTACTTCTAATTATTATAAAATAAACTATAATAATATTTAAATAGTTAATTATATTATTTGTATAATTAAAATACCAATATAAATGATTCAGTCGTAGCCAATTGGGAGGTTAGGGTTGAACTGTGTGGTGTATGTAGGATTGGCTTAATCTCTTAGTTTATTTATATTTATATAAAAGTAATACAAATCAAAGCAAATTTTGAGTAAAGTATATAATAAAAATGAGGGAAAACGTTTTTGTGGTTCGTGAAATTTGCTGTAGGGTTTAATGGAATGTTGAACGACAATAAAAGTAATCGCTAGTGAGGTCATACTAGAGTTATGAAAATAAAAGTGGGCTCTGATTGGACAACGATATGATAGGCAGTTTTAGAACCGTTCAATCTGTCTAAAATATTAGCGGCATTGGTGTGTTCAGTGCTTTTATTTCAATGGGGTATGTTTTGTGCTGATGCTTGCTCATTGAAAGGACTTGGAACTTTTGGAATACAAGGCAGCAATTTATAAAAAAGAAGGGAAAGATTTTCCTAAAAAACAATGGAGAAACTTTACGAAATGCAAAACAAGTGGGTGAAATTTAAGTTTGATTGTTACGATTTTAGAGAGGTTTTAAAGCAATTGTTTTAAGCTTTAGATGAGCTTGAGATGATCAAATATTGATATTTTTCATAAACCTCAATCTTTTAAGTGATATGTCTATGATTTATTATTGTAGCAAAATTCATTCTTCTTCACTCTACATTGCAGTCTTCATATATTAGCGAATTCAATGTCTTAATCATATTGAATATGTGATTCCTGTTTTGAAAGATTTCGAACAATGGTGAAAAATGTTTAAAGCATTTTGGAAGTTGGAACAAAACTACTGCTTTTTCTGTTAATGAGGAAATGAAAATGTCAATTCAATTCAATATAAAATGAAAAGACATAAAGGCAATGCAATTCTCTTTTTCGTGATTATCTTCACAACCAGTTAGGTAATCGAAGGTTCGACGAGCACAAGACATTATTTACCAATTTGAGTAGAAGAGCGGTTTGCATCGGATATCTGTAAAATTTTAAGATTTTGTAACTAAATTTTATTTTATAGAGTATTTGGATTGTTAAAGGATATGATTAGTGCTGATACTCACTCAGCAAGCAAAGTCCCTCCGAAAGGATAATATATTCTCTTCTCTGAAAATCTGAAAACATCTCTGGCTCACATATTGGCAGGGGATTCTTAATGCTTACTGGGTAAAATAAACCTCGATTACAACTACACATATAAACTGAAAAAAAATTTCATAATTTACGTTATCGCGGAATAACCATTAATATATATTATATATACTATAGAGTATATATATATATTAGATATTCATTATATTATAATAATATTAATTAGCTATATATATATGTAGACTATATATATAGTAGATAGTATATTTATATATATTTATATAGTATATTTATATATATATATATCAGATTAAAGACCACGGTCACCGGGCAGCCCTATTCTAGGTGAGGGGGTGTACCTCAATTACGTCCGCAGTTGACGAAACACCAACTCCAAGGAGAGAATAGCTCACATCTTCTCCCACCCGACCAGTGCGAACCTGGGGGGCGCCTCACTTTTGTTGGGCGAGGTGTTCTACCGCTGAAGCTACCGGGGCCTTTTTATTTATAAATATATAGTTAATAAAATATTAGTATTTATATATTATATAAATATATATGAATATATATAATAATATATTCATATAATATATATATATATATATAGTACTATATATATTTGTACTATATATATATCCTATATATATATAATGTATAGAGTTTCGTTTTAAACTGAGTCAGATATAATGTAATATATATAGTTACTATATATATATTAAGTATTATATATAAAGTATAATGTATATTATAATATATATTATGTATATTATTATTTGTATATTACCGTTATATTATTTATATTATATATATATATATTTAATAGAGTGGATAATATAGTATATATAGATATATATTTATTAATATATAGTATATATTGATTGATATAATTATATCATAGATCGTATATATTATATCATATGAAAAGAATACAAGTATATATATAGGATATGTAAGAGTAATATATATTAATATAATTGATATAATATATATTATTATATATATATAAAAATTATTATAGTAGAGTTATAGTATAGTAGTATATATATATATTATATAGGTAGATTAGAGTATATAAGAGATATATATATAGATAGTATATATTGAGTTAATATATATATATATGTATTATTTAGTATGTATGAAGGTAGGTTATGTTAGTAATAGTAATAATATATTATATATTATGTTATATTTAATATCATATATATATTATAATATATATCATATATTATATATATATTATTATTAATTTACAGGGTGTTTATCGTTAATATTGCGTGAAAAAAATTCAGGTATGAAAAGATGCATATTTCCTTGCATAATATAAGTAATATGTGTCATATAACATTTTCACCGAAGCCTCGTTTCCAAGATTGCAGTGATGAACCTATTTAAAATTAAGTTACAATAAATAGTAATTAATTGCGAAAGGTATTAACAAATCATTAATTATTTAATTATAAGAATACTATATACATTTACTCACTCAGAAAAATAATATACAGAACAAATAGTATACGTAAGAATGTTGCACTAGGTTATAACAATGTTGAAAGAGCACGCCCCAGCGGGCAATACAGCCTCTTTCTGCGACGCATTGATTGGGGACACGTTCAAATATCGGTGCTTGTCCTGATGGTCACAAGATGCGATTTTGCGAGCCCTTAATTCTTCGGGACGCTTTCAGATGACTGCTGTATAAACTAAATGTATTCAGGTGACGCCACAGAGTGATCATGTCATTTAGAGTCTGGAGACCCGGAGGCCGTAGTTGTGTACTCTCGACCATCCAACGGCGTGGATATCACAGTGTTCAGAATGAGTACGATGCAAACTATTATGAATATGAGTTGGGCGCCGTCGTGCATGAAATAAGTTTTCGATCTTATTGTAGATTTGAGTTGTCCTTTAGTTGTGGCAAGTCATGTTCAGAAATTGGCGATAAACGTCTCAGTAAGCCTCGCTGGTAAAAAAGAATGGACCTATCAGATGGTCGCCAACCATTCAATATGAAAACTGGTGTTGATGGCGGCTTTTCAACTATTGCTGTGGGTTGTCATTCAGGCACATATGGTGATTGTTGTGGAAGTGCGTTATGGAGATCATCTGGAAAAATTTGCCTCCATCGGTGAAACAATATTTCTGCTTATGGTGAGGTTATCTGCAATTTTCTGTTGCCATCCATTGACACAAAGCTACTCTTGCAGGAAATCTGTTGACAAGCTGGCTGGCACTCGTTGAGGATGTGGATAAGGGTACAGAGTTGTTTTTCTACCTTGAAACTGTCGAATGACCTTACATGAAGTGTTGCAGATATCATTTCTGGTTATATGTTGGTAGGACTGTCCTCAAGTTCTTGGAGAACTATTCGAGATGGCATGGAGGTTGTTTGTTGCTCGAGGTGCGGCCGTCCATTAGGTAAGTTTTTTAAAACTTCCTGTTTCTCTAAGACTTGATGGAGACGGCAAACATAGTATGATGCTCGAAAGATGACACGTTAGGGGTACATTCTTCATAAGACGCATGGCTGCTAATCGTGTCATCTCGATATACTGAATGTTGCACGTCTCTCGTTCAACCGTGCTTTAAGGAGAACAGGAAGTTTTATAAACTTAACTAATTGGAAACGGCGACTCGCAACAGTATCAACTCCCTCTCTCGCGAAGAATAGGTTCTTCACAAGAACTTTTGAGGATCACATGTCCTACAAATATCAAGTTTTACCAGTAGAAGATGCGTTTGGACCATACATTCATGTAAGTTATATCGGACAGTTATTTCTAAATATGGTATTTTTAGATATAAAATCAACTTTCAATGTACCTCTTATCATATTACTTCGAAACTTAATAGGGGTATACAAGTGAGATATTTGTTCCACCAAAGATATTTCTGCATATAAGAACCTTAGTGTCACAATGAATGCAACAAAGACAATAGTACAGTATAATCTCACATTTAGCAGAAATAGTTGTTCACGATGAGGCTAAAATTTTTTCCAGAGGACGCGCAATCATAACTTCTCGACATTCAACGTCTTTGGAGCTGGATGAGAACCCACAGCTCAAGGAGTTATGAAAAGCGCCATCAACACCAGTTTCATTGAGTATAGTAGTTGGGCGGAATTGTTTGGCTGAGGACCATTTGAATAGGTCCAGGTCTTTTTAGACAGCCGAGGCTTGTACTGAGACGTTTTATCGCCAATTTTTTTGAACTTGACTTGACCCTACCACTACGGAAGACGTCAAATGATTGACAATAATGATCGAAAATGTATTTTCAGTGCACGACGGCGTCTCCAGCTCATTGCGTTTTGTTGCTCGTAACTATTTGAACACTGTGTATCCACGTTGGATAGAAAAATTAAGTAAATTACGCTGGCCACCCATCATCCAGACGCAAAACTCATTTTTATCTGTAGTCACTTGAGAAACAAATTTATTTTATAACTGGAAACATGTTGATAGCACCAAAGAATTAAGGGCTCGCATAATCGCATCTTGACACAATTCGGCACACACACACGGTATATTTGACGTGTCCGCCAATCAATGGGTCGCAGAAAAGAGGACTGTATTGCCGCTGGGGGTGCTCATTTACATTTGTTCCTTAGTGCAAATTATCTGTGACTTCTTATATTTTAGATAAAATATTTTTACATAGATATAAGGTCATGAGAATAAATATAACAAAAGATTATTTTATAATTATTAAATTAAATGGAATTTGTTATATTATAGATATGATTCTAAATTTTGTTCAATATTTTGGGAAACTTAACACTATAAACAGGGTTTAATAATAAGAACAGGCCTTTTTCTGTGAAAATTTTATGACACATTTTTATCTTTAATATTTATGCAAGAAATGGAATTAATGACAACAGTAATTTGAGGTGAATATTCTGTACGATTAATTATACATAATGATATATGTATAGAGATGATATATATATAGTAATTAGATATATATATTAGTGATATATACAATAATAATATATGTATATTTATATATTTATATATATTAGAAATACAATAATTACTTTTTTTATATAATATATAGTTAGTCACTCACTTAATTTAGATTACAGATACTTTTGTCATATACCTATATATATAGTATATGTGACTGCTGATAACTAATATTAATTTATTGATCCACTAAACTAATAAAAATATATATATTGAAAGGAATAGGAAAACTGTTACGATATATTAATATACTTATTAATAATATATTTAATAACTTAATATATTAACCATTAAAGAGCTAAATGATATATACTGATTATATGAGGAGTCATTTAATATAAAGCCATAGAGTCATGTAATTATTAAGTATAATTTATAATATATACTATCCTTTTATTATATATATACTAATATATAATAATTAATATAATATTAATTATATATTATATATTATATATATATAATATTATATATATGTAATATATTAGTTTATAATATAGCTATTAAATATAATATATATCACACTATATATATATAAGTATTAATATATAATATTATCAATATATATTACTGGTTAATATTATTATAGAATATATAATTATATTGAGTGGTATATTAATCTTAATATAATTTATAATATATTTATATAATTAGAAAATTATAATACTTTTACAGCTAATACTGTAGGGGTTCAATAGATCATTATAATATCATTTAATGTCATACTTACCTACTTTGATTGAACGCAGACCGAGATACCTACTTTAAGTAGAATAACTAACTCATTAATAGGGCCTTTACCGTGAGGACAAGTTTAGTGACTCAGATATAGAAATAAATTAGTTAATATGAGTTAGATAAGATAAGAAATCCGTCAATATAATGACTTGCCTGAACTCAGGTAATAAGAGCGGTGAGATTTATAATATTTTTCTCAGTAGTGGGAATGATAGGAAATTGTAATTTTATTATAGGGATGGAGCTGATATACAAGCATGGTATAGTTGGAATTTATTTTGATAAATATAAATACCGCTATTAATCGGACTATGTTGTGAATAATAATGTACCATTAAATCGAATACAGTCTAAGTATCAGTCGTGTGTGTAGATTGTTTATATATAATATATTTCCATAATAATATATAGGGCCAGTCCGGTTCTTCTCTCATATTATTTATATTTGTAATGTATATTTTTTTTATATAAAAAAGGGGGCCCTCGATCCCGGTTAGCTCATAGTGGTGGTAACATAGCTATCGCCAACAACAAGTTAAGAGGTAGATGGCCCCAGATAGGGTTGTCGCGCAACTGGTTACGAGGATGGTGGGAGAATGGTGATGGTATTTGCTCTCCTTTGGAGTTTGAGTGGTCGGGTCGTTAAGACGTATCGGACAGTTTAGATGAGTACACCCCCCTAGATTATAGTGGATCCTGGCCCTCAGGTGGAGCGGTGGGGTCGATATCGATTGATAGATTGATAGATATTTATTTATGAGTGATAGTTATTATGCTTTGACATTTCCGTGATGTGATGATTTATTTTTGTAGTCGTTGAGTACATATCTCGCAAGACGAACTATAAATATAATAGGTATATCTTTTATAAATAGAGTATTATATTTTTCGGAAGCAGGTGCAGAGTGTTGAGCGTAAGGTAAGCTGGTTTGTGTGGTAGTGTGTATATATTCTCTTTACATTATATATATCTTCTTTCTAGTAAAATCATTTAACTTTTTTTAGATTTATATGGTGTAGCTATGATAAAACACTCATTATAGTTAGTTCTGTTATGCTTTCCCTCCTGTAGAAATGAAAAAGTATCTTTGTGAGGCTTTTAGATGATTCAGAGTAGAGAATATTTTTTTCAGTGGGTGAACTGGGCTTGATATTCTGGCAGGCTCCGGCATAGATAGATGAATGTTAGTTGCTGTCTGTGACAATATGTGCTAGATATGGACTCTACTAAATAAATTTAGTTTTAGACTGAAATTCTTAAAGTAGTGTTTTTAAGATTATCGGGATGATAAGTGTGGCTGTGTTACTAAATGTGTGTGATATATGGTAGTGTCTTGTTGCGTGCTGGGTGCGATAACTTGATGCTCTAACTGTGTGAAAGATCTCCGACGAAAGGGAATTGCATTTGCTTTATGTTCTTTATTTTATATTGGAATATGTTTAGGAAATTCAGGGCCTTAGAGTGTGGTGTAGGATGAAATCAGTGATAGTATCAAAATTCTGATGCTAGAAAGCAAAATGGACTATTTGAATATTCTTTCTCGCATTATTGTTAGTTTGTTCGAAAGATCTCTATTATCAACTCAATATAACACATTTTCCAATGTATTAGGAGACAGCCACGTTGATTTCGCGCTCTAATAATGAAGCTGCAATGTGACGGGTGGTGGGCTCTTGTGATAATGTATATTTATGCAATTAAACTATGAATCCATTATGTCACATTGAGTTTTCCTGTGCGTTATTATGTATGTATATAATGCAGACCTCATTCTTGATCTCTCTTTACAATTCTTCCAAATGAACTTTATCATTGCTTAAATACGCATTTCGTGGCTAGAATTCCGTAACAGCCGCAGTGTTAATTTCCAGCCCCATCTTGTTGTGTGCGATTTACATCTATAAAAGTTTTACGTCGACATCAATGATTGTATTTAGGTAGATGTTGTATCGTACTCTTCTCTTTATATACTACTTATGTAATATTAATTCGATCTTTATTATTTAAAGTAATTCAAGTTTCCTTTCACTTTGCCAATATGTATATGATAATAGTGTTACTCTACACTCATACTATTTAATATGTCAAAAGGCAATGGAACACTACTCGCAATGGCCGACAGTGTATTTGAATTTTCGACAGATTGAACATTTCTTGAAAACATTTGTCATGAGCAATCAGTAATATTCGTCGTGTGTCTAATCTCATCGGAAGTCATTTTATAAAAAATTAATTTCTTTTATGTGTACATACTCTTGAGTTATCTATTTATTCGCACCTATGCGATTAGATCTTTTTGTCGTTAATAACGCTATTCAAATACTCTAAAAAACTAAAGTAGATTCTTCCATAGCTACTCATCGACAAAACACTATCTCTCTCCTCAAAATTTTTTATTAGGAATCCTATAAGAATATCGCGCTCTCAAACACCTCAGACTCTGATTGATGTATGTGTTTTATTTTCCAGATACAAAGTGTCAACTAGACGGATTAAGCCATCTAAAAATTTTTGTAGTTATTTTAATTTTCGGAGGGGGGTTTCAAACTCCCTTTAAGCATATGCTCTTTTGTTATAACAGCCATAGTCGTTCTATTTACCATTAATTCCAAGATGTTAAGATTATAAAATTTCATTGAAGAATGTGAACAATGTTTAACAAAAATACTATTTGATATATTTTTACATTTTACTATATTGCAATTGAGAAATTGAGCTTTTCGATTGAGCCACCATCAGTGTGTGTGTGTGGAATAAATTTTACTTAATTATTTGGTTTTCTCAATAAATGCGCATACAATTTTACCGCTCATCCAGTAGTACACCGAAACCATATATCGGACAAGCCCTTGCGCATATATAAACCCCAAACAAATAAAGGTACAGTGTTTATGATCTCTATATTACGTCCTCCTTACCTCCATTATTCCTCCTACAACTCTAATTCATCAATTATCATCTTCAATGTTATTATCTTTAGTAAGAGGAGTGTTATAAACTTTAACAGATATCATAAATTCCACATAGATTATTCGCCTAGAATGAACAAGTAATTTGATTATATTAATTTGCATTGATACTAAGTCCAAGGATATATCATTAAAACAATAATTTAACTATCATGCAAATATAGGTAAAATACACGTCACTAACTAATTACGAAAAAAAAACAGTAATATTAAAAAAAAAATGGCACATAAAACAATAAAAATACATATAATAAATATCACTATACTTGATTACTTGTGTTAATAAAGAATAAAAGGAAAATGATATATAAAAAATTTGGCAACTGTGGTTTTAAATGTAGCATCGCTATTCTCATTTATGTTTCTAAAAATTTTAATCTCGCAAAATTTATTGTTTTCATAATTTTTCCTTGTGGTTTTTGGAGTTGAATTATTAATTCGTATCTGTGTGTATTATTGTTTTTTTATTTTAGAATTATTTATTCAATCCTTTACTATTACTCTATCTCTACTACTATAGTATATTATACGTATTTATTATAATATATTATATATATATTATATAATTTGATCTTTCTCTCAGTTCATAAGTATAATTATCATTTTTCTCTTGTATAGATGTTTATATAATTAATTTTAGGTGTTTTTAGGTGTTTATTAAAAAGATACATAAATATGCTCAGTTTGGTTTTAGGTAATGAAACCTAGAGGTGCGTATGATAACAGACTCTATTCGAAGTTTGATATATATGATATATTTATGGATTAATTAAATATACAGCGGTTAGGAGATAAATCGTATTCAAGCAAATTAGTTGGTGAGAGATACGTTAAATAAGATAAAATATGAGAGAGATTAAATTTTTAGGGTGCAATATTTGATTAGGTAAAGCTATAACGATTATTATAAATAAGAAAAATTGGTGTTTATGAAGGTAGTAGAAGTATTTATGATGAATGAGTATTTTATAAAGTGTAGTAGTGAATATGTAATAGGAGATATTATATAAGGTAGCAGTGGGTGTAAATAGTGATACATTGGGTAGTGACTAAAAAATTGTTTATCTTGGCTTGGTGTGTCTGTGTGGAGCTCTAAGTATAATAATGGTGTGGTGGGTGGTAGTTGTGTGTGACTCTACAGAAGTGATATATAATTATAGTAAAAGTAGACGTGGTATTGTAGTTAGTTGTGGTGGTGTGTGTGTGTGTTGAGTGTGTGGTGAGTATATATATATATATATATGTGTGTAGTTGTAATATATGTGAGTGTTGGATTATTTATAGTATATGGGTGTGTGTTGATGTGTGGATGGATTGATATGTGTGTAGGTGTATTGTGTGTGTGGTTTGTTAGTTGTATAATTGGTGTGTATATGTGTGTATATAAAATATATATATATATATATTATGTATATGTGTGTGTGTGTGGGTGTTGTAGTTAGTATTAGTTGTGGTGTGTGTGTGTGTGTGTGTGTGTGGTGTTGTGGAAACCTAATGTTGAAGTCGAGATGTAGGGGTTTTAATTGGGAGAGATGTGTATGTTGAATCATTAAGTGTTGGTACTATAGGTAAGAATCAAATCTTTCTCATACTAAGCACTTAACTGAATATCGTACTGACCTAGAAAACTTGCGTGGTGTCAATCTATGAATGTAGTAGATACTGACACACGTCAATGTACTCAGCAGCCGCTCCGTTGGGTCATGCCATACTTAATTTGATAAAGATAGTTTATATAATTATTGAAGCTACACAGTCTATGCTAGTGTATTCTCTACACTTCACCATCATAGTTATGTTAATGGTATTCCAGTATATAAGAGCTTTATTTACTAGTTATCTAGTAGTGTTGATTTAATTATGTTTTCCCTATATGTTTATAACTGGTTTATTTCGCTTCTTTCTCAATGTTTTTATGTTTTATGTGATAAAATTTTAATGTTTATTTAAAGTTTTTTTTGTTTTTTTCCAATGTTTTTTATTCACTGGTACTCCGTAAACTCTTATAGCAATTGATATCTCTTTTGATGTTAAAAACTAAGAAAAGAAATCATAGAAAAATTGAGTAAATAGAATATGCTCATTCTATATAATTTATTTGCTCTGAAATACTTTTTGACTTTGATAGGCTTCAAAGTGGTAGGGGAGGGTGAGTGGAGAGTCATGAATAATATTAAATAATAATTTTAAGAATTATTTCTATAATTAAAGCTTTGGAAAAAGGAACGCGTTTTTCTTCTTTTTCTGTATTATTCTGGAAAGTGTTATTATAATACAAAATAATTAAATTATTTTTAATTATATATTTTCTCTGAGATAAAGTAAGTAAATATCATGTGCAAGTAGTTAAGTAAGTGGAGTAGTGTGTTAGTGATTAAAACTCGCAATATACGAACCCTAAATCCTCGCTATCCCTCTTAGTTTAGTTACAAGGAAATCGCGGGGCAAGAGGGTTGATGAAGCCTTACAAGGATGGCTGCGAATCGGTGTTGTCTTGATACTCAGCAAAGACTAAACATAAGATAATCTAATCACTTTGCTTACGAAAAGCATCACTCAGCGATATACCTACCTTTCTCAACTACATTGTATTAGTAGCTCATGCGTAGGTACTAAATGGTTTTGTAAGTATAGTTTATATTATTGGTATATATAATCAACGAAAGTACCTGTAGTCGGTGAAGTTTGATGGTAGTAATAAGCCATAATATGGGACAAATAGACTGGTCGCATATGCAGTGATTAAAGTTTTTCGAATCTAATTAATTTTATAAATCTAATTAAAATTAGATAAATTCTGATCTAAAGTATATTATAGCAAAGGTTGGAAGTTATTATTATATACTCGTGCAGTGATGATAATTATATAAATGGTTTTTTATGTTTATTAAATTATTTAATTTAGCTTTTAATATGTTTTATTTGTGCATGTATAGTCGAGCACATGTTGTACAGAGTTGGAAAGAGAGGTGATATTTGTGGTGGAATAGCTGTTGATAGGTAGTTGAAGTATGGATTATAGGTCAGCTTTGCGTGTGGATATTATAGGGTATAGTTATAACATTATAGTTACCTTATAATTTCAATCAAAAATTAGCTGGAGTTAATATAGTAAAAATTCTTGGTTGAGATGTTGCTTCTGACCTGAAGTGAGATAAGTTATTATCTTGAATTTTTGAAGTCTAGCGATAAGTGGTATGTGTGATTTTGAATGCTATTATTATCTCGAAACAGCCTGAATATAGTACTATGTATCTTATTGATTGAGAATTTTTGAGGTATTATTGCAGAGAGTTAGATAAAGTCTATCTGAGATTGATGAGTCGCGAAGCTATATGAGTCATGTTAGATATTTGTGTCTGAGAGTTGATAATCTTGGTTATTTTGGAGTCGTGTGATAAGTAGATATATGATGAATATTTATTTTGGTCAGACTCAAGTTTAATAGGATCTGTTTGATTTTGGGTCTGCGATAAGTCATAGATAGTCTTGTTGTATTTGTAGTAAGGTGCGATAGATTGATAGTACTTGTTGATTTTTGGTTTAGCGAAGTTGATATTCTTGTTTAGTATATTTGTGGCCCGCAAAGTTTAGACGCAATCATTGGATTTGATTTTTGGGTTTTCGATGCGTCAGAAAAACTTGATAGTACTGGATTTATTTGTGAGACTGTGGCATAAGAAAGTGGATAGTTCATTGCTTAATTTGAGTAGCCGAATTTATCATTAGTTATTGTAATTTAGTTAATATATACAGGAAAGTGGTTAATTGTATAGTTTAGTTTTTGAGGTTAGTCGTAGAGCTAGATTGAGTGCTTCTTTGAATTTATGTTCGGTTAGTCCACCGAAATAGGGTTCAGAAGGAGTGCAAGCGGGATCTGTATTGTTTTATCGAATAGGTGATAAAATTGGGAATTGGGGCTAACGTTTAAATGGAGACTGATCGCATTTTTTACAGTACGAAAATAAGTAGTTTAAACTAACCAATTTTGTATGTTGTCTTGTAAGAAAGTAGTTGGAGATTAGCACATATGATAGTATAATATGTGCAAAACCTGTATGGATTAGATCGATTTGATTGCAAGCTGACTGCAGGTCTCATCGTTTTCGTCCTTTCTCATTGTTCCTTATCGTCTCGTCTCGTGTCTGCGTTGTGTGGGCCTCTGTAAAGTAACTTGTGTCTCGAGATGAAATTTTTTTATCTTTTGAAGTTAGATTATATATCAATTTTTAATAATTCGTGGGTGATATATACTTTGGGTATCATGGGTCGGACCTAGGACGATTTAGTATATATATAATTATAATTCTATGTACAAAAGTACATTTTGAATCACCCCGTATGTATATATATATATTTAATATACATCAATTAATTTACAAGAATATATAGTTAGCCTGATATATATATAATTACTAGTAAATGTAATCGTAAGATTTTCAATAGTATATTATATTATTACATATATACCTATAAATATAGGAATGTATACCTATATCATATCTATATTACTCTTATACAATATCTTCTATCGCCCGGGTATATTTCAATATAGACAGCAAGATTTGTTCTCTCATGACACAGTACTACTAAAGGGTGTCTCATATAAAGTCATCTTCAACATTCCACTAGATCATTTAGTACGAATCCCAATATCTAATGAACATCTCATTTAAACTATTTTTTTTATATTTATAATAAACATGGGCCGAAAATAATAAATATTTTCTTATATCTCATATAACATCGCTCTTCATAAATCGTACATCGATAAATCATAACAATACACGTATCGAACTTTCTATCTTTCGGACTTTCACTAATAACCCTAATTCGCTCGTATATCACAGACATCATAACATGTGAACCTTTAAATTAACATTTAGATAAAACAGAACTTCATTTAAGAGTACAAAGAACATTGGTTTCCTCTGCCTTCTTGTTGATTCAGTTTTCATGTAAATATGTTATTTCGCGCAGATTTTGAATTATATAATCATCAATTTACATGGTCATTCGGTGAATAGAAATTAATTATATGTCAGTTTAGTTATATGCATGAAACCATGCATAATTATTATTATTCAGTATAGTACACTGCTAGATAATTTAATTATACCATCATCATAGTTATTAAATATTTCAACAAAATATCCATAACATAAGTAATTTTAATAAACTTTATATCAACTTATAGCTTATATATTTAGACATACTATGGTATCACTTACGTACCTGTATTTTGTGATTAGTCATTATAAATTATAGATAAGATAGTAATATATATAATTATATTAAATCTTTTTATTTGTGCATACTATGATAGTTATTAACTATATAATTATTATATATATATAATATATATAATATTATATATATGATTAATATTATAATATTATTAATTAATATATATACTATATATAATGATATAATATATAATATTTTACTATTGAAAATTAATATTAACATGTTTGGGATATATAAGCTATATCTATTTATGATAAAATAAACTTATAATATTATATAATTATATATGCATAAATATATATAATTTCATTTTAAATGCACAGCAAATAATTGAATTAGTATAATATTGTATTTCATTATTTTATAAAATATTATAATATTATATAAGTATATATATAGCAAAAATTAATTAGTATCTAATAGTGTATTAGGGAAATAGTATATATATTTATATTTATATACTGATCATATAATAGTTATCATATTCTGGATAGATAGGGAGTATATTATATGAAAGATAATTTGTAAATCTCCCTTAACCAAAGTCAGTTTGCGAAGTTTGTATATATTATATTCTATAATTATAATATTTTTATAATATATATATAAATATTATATATATATATTCTAAATAATTTAATTATAATATACATATTAATATATATATACTTATTAATTCTGCCCTTATATTAAGTAGTATGTATACTAGTGTATTGTAATCAATATATATTATTATATTATATATATATATATATATATGTATATATATATATAATATATATATTTAATTATATTTATATATATTATTAATATAATTTTAGATTATTATATATAATATATATATGATAATATTATATATTAATATATATATTAATTTTAATAGATTATTATATATAATTAATATATTATAGTAATACTTATTATATTAATATATAATATTTAATATATATATATTATAATTAATATTAATGTAATATATATATATATATTAATTTTTTGTCGGGAGATTATATTATTATCTTATACGAGCGCGGTTTTAAGTTTTATTTTATTATATCCCATGAAGGGATCGTAATTTTGGTTTATTTGTTTCTTCACACCAATTCGAGTCATTCTGATTCTTTATATAAGGGTTTTATTTTAAATATAGGTAGAGAAGACGTCTTAGTAAATATTGTAATTTTGGTTAGATAATTTGCTAAAAAAGGTTAATAATAGTAATGGACGTTTTAGTTAAATATGTGTGTAGATAAGAAACTTGGCTCAAGAAATCCTTATAAACCTTTTATGTTCCTTGATACATTTCTACAGCGATTCGTATGGCAGAATAATTTCTTGGTTACTCCTGTGCAACACCACTTTTGAAGTTCGTAAGGCTCTAGAAGAGCTTCCATATACGTTTGGTTCTAACAAGGTGTAATTATTATAATAAGATAAAACTATATTAATGTATATTATATTTTATATTATATTTTAACATTTATGTTACTTTTAATTAAATATATATATTAATAAGTGCATAATATAAATATTATATATATTTATAATATATATAATGTTTTACTATAATCGCTAAAATTAAATTATAGCTATTAGTATTATATAAATATATATTATTTATAATATATATGCTATTTTCAGCAAGTGGATCTCGATTATGACATAAAAGGAGTCCAACATCAGTCTTCCCTAGGTCTCGCGGTATCTAAGATTTATATTATTAAAATTTAATTTTTTTCCCACTGTAGAAGGGTTAATTTCTTTTACATCCTTTATGTGGCATAACACCATCTTTTGAATTTACGATCAAATGGTTGTTACCAAAAAGAAGGCTAATAAGGCAAATAGTGAAGTTTAAGATTCTATATAAACTTAACGAATTCTAACACAATAGCCCTTAGCCTGGTGAACGGTAATCCCTCTAATATACCATCTCTCAGTGTAATTTTGGTTATTTTGATAGTTATATTTCATTTCACTTTGCATTGTTAAATAAAAACAGTGCATCTTTCGTTGGCTACATGAAGCTCTTTTGGGACATTTGGTTACGATAACTCACACGTACATAAAAAAAAAAGGAAAATTACTTCTTTTTCCCCACAAAAAAGCAGAAAGATATCCTACGAATGTCCATAATATATATTTATTATATATATATATATTATATAGTAGGTAAATATATATTATATTATATTTATTATTATAATACATATTATTATTTATATAAGATTATATATTATATACCTGTTTTATATATATATATTCCTCTATATATGATATATATTGATATTATATATAAACCTCTATTTATTATTCAGCTCCAGGTGCCTAGCAGAGGTTCTCAAACATTTCCTATTCGCGATCCTCATACCCACTTCTTTGAAATTAATTTATTTATATACTGCGATTCCTTTCCAATTTTTTTTAGTTAATGAAAAATTACAAATAATTGGAACAAATTATATATCGTATAATTACCATAAATACTACATTTATCATTTTTATAACATATATCATATATTTTATAAATAGTAATTAGTAATATATATAAGTTATCTTACTATATTTCTTCCATACTTATTTTTAATGAACCCTTATATATATACTTATTTATAATATCTATACTCTATTACGTATAATACTATCTTCTCTAATTCTTATCTCATTACTTATTACTATATTCTTCTCTTCTCTTACTCTTACTCTCTCTATCTCCTCTCTCTTCTCTTCATCTCTCTCTCATCTCTGCATTTCTCTTCTCTATCCTCTCTTGCTCTCTCTCCTCTCTTTAATACTATTTAAACTAAATTATATTTATTTATTAATATGCTAATATATTTTTAGATAACCTAATTTTATCACCATTAATACCTCTATTTATACAAGTAAACTTTAAAAATATCAAGTAATTTCAGAGACAATTATTTTAAAGTAAATTTTATTGTGTTATATGAATGCTCATATTTGTGTGAGTTAGTATATGAAATTTTTATAAATATAATGTATAATAAGCAGTTCGTATATTATATCTAATTAAATGCGTAGCATAATCATGTCTTCCAGATTTTGAAGTGCGTGATACCTAATATAAATACACAATTTTTTCAAAGTGCCTATTTTATTTATTACATATCTTATTCTATTTAACTTTATAGTAAGTAGTAGTAGTTAAGTATCTGGGTAAGTAGTACAATATATTGGTGTAGCTTTCATCTAACTCCATTATTTAATTATTAAATTTATTTTAATTATCTTTTATATATATTATATTATTATTATTATTTTACTATTTATTTATTAATTTTATTATATATATTAATTTTTAATTTATTAGTTTATTAATATTACTATTGCTCTTATTTACTATTATTATTCATTATAATTATTTTATTATTATTATTATTATTACATTTAATTATTATTGAATTTATTATTATGGTATTTATTTATTATTTTTATTATTAATTATTTTATATATTATTATTCTATTATAGTATTATTATTTATATTTAATTAGGGTTTATTGCCTTTCTCAGACCAACTCACATTGGGTAAGATGATTCTTGGGACAAAACTCCAAATACTCATTTTTTCCTAATTTGTGGCTGAGTGGACCACGTAGATGAAAATATTAATATGGGAGATGATCAGGGTAAAAGTAAATATTATAGTAGATACTAATTATATTAAAACTTCATATGTATTATTATAAATATATATTATTAGTTAATATATTATATATATTATTAATTAATATATATATATATATATATATTTATAGATATTTAATGTATATTAATTATATTAATTATTATTATTTTATAGTATAAAAATTAATATATAATATTTATATACAATTCAAACAGGGCATGAAATCACTGAACCAAAATTACTACCAATAATCGATGTTCGTATCGATACGTATACATATATTTACTTATTGTTAAGTATATTAGGCTTTAAGATTAATTTATTAATTTTCTCTCAAGGAAGATAAGAATTTTTTAAAATATTATAGTATTAGAGTAATTTATGAATGCGGATTCTTACGCTTGTTGGTGTTTAGATATACACTAGCCTTTTTTGATCAGGACACCACCCCTAGGGTTTTTCTATTCCAATCAAATAGAAGCCGCGCTGGTCCCAGCATCGTGACACAATCCCCCCTTCCCGATAGTGGCTTCTCTCATTTAGAGGACGAGCGGGCTCTTACAGGGAGGATATGTAGAGAGCTCAGACATTTATGAATTACCTTAGTATATTATTTAATTATTATTAATTTGTTCAAATATCTCAAATCGCTGGATTATTTATTGAGTAACTATACTGCTTCTCGAGTTGAGCTTCCAGCTTGGGAGTTAATACAATGTTATAACTATTTAGTTTATCATTCGCTCCCAAAAGCAGATGTTTCGCTAATTCGAATCGTATCCCTACCAAATCCACTTGATTTTTTTAGAAATCACAAACGATTCGCTCTGAAATGTCAGTTTAATATATTATTACTATCATATCAGGTGCAATTATAACACCTATAAAAGATAAAAACTATATATTAATATAATTTTTAGGTACATATACATAACATATTATATAAATTAATAATTTATATATATTGCTAGTTTGAATTATTATTAATATCTTTATTAACTTATATAATTTAGCGACTCATGAAGTAATTGATTTAATATTCCGTAATATTTAAATATTAAATATATTTTAATATATGTATTTTATCAAATCTTAGATACAAATTTAAAATAAATCTCCGTAATCATTAATCTCAAAAAGTTCACATATTATAGTAACAAGGAATTTAATTAGTGTATTCAAATAAATTAATTAGAAGATATATAAAACGTCGCTCTCTAAAATCTGTAATAGCATTATGAGACCTTGTTCATCCAAATTTTCCCATGTTTTAACTATAAAAAATTCACAATAAAATTTTCCTTAGTATTTATCGCGTAACTAGAATTAAAATGGAATATTTAAATTCTAAATTACTGTAAATAATTATAGTAATTTTCATAATAAGGGAATAAAAGATAAAATTTACGGTATATTAACTCACCCATTAGTATACTTAAAACATCACCAAATATTACTTATATATATATGTAAAAATATAAACATTATTAATTTAATACTCATATTTTAATATATTTTTTTTAAATTAGTGCTAGTTATAATGGTCCTGTAATTGAAGGAAAAAGAATTATTGTCATATATTTTTCCTAATTGAAAATTTTTATTAAAAATTTATCATTTTTATATATAATTGTGATTAGAATTATATAACAGTCCTTAATTTACTCCGAAATATTGTTCTAGAGGAGCAACAATTATTTTTGAAAAGGTAAAATTACTTTATAGTTATGATATGCATATTTTAAATTTATATAAAATCTAATCTGTAATTACATGCTTTTTATAGATATTATGCTTTCTTGAGTTATATAATATAGATAATGTGTATTATGATAAGTTCGACGTCATACTTAATAGGTCGTTTGTAATTTTGATGGGATAGTGCAATTCAATATCACCAAACTTACTATTATATGTGATATAAGAGTAAGTTAATAATGCCGTCTAGTAGTAATTACTTTTCAGTCGATTTTTATCTCAAACGCTGGAATTACGGTACGCTCTGAGTGCTGCCGAATCATTGACTCTCATGGATAAAGAGCTGTTCAAATTAAATCCACAAGTAATAATTAAATGTTATAAATTATTATATGATGATGATGGTTTGATTATAATGTTTTAAAGTCATTTTTATATCCTTTTAATTAATGGTTAGTTTTATGTACAAATGATGAATCAAGAATATATACTAATTGGTTAGAAGTTATGTGTTATAAATATCATAGTATATTATAATATTCGTTTAATTATGCGTTTGATAGTAAATGTTGCATTCCGATCATTCGAGGACTACTGCAGTATTAACAGTAGCTTATACACTGACGATGTTTCCCTATACGATTAATTGAATTATTGGCAATTTGAAACCTATAAACATACAAAAATATCATATCTAGTGTACCTTTATTTAAGTTTCAAATATAAAAAATAATACAC
>JABUQX010056479.1:25000-27500 GCA_015478945.1 Trachelipus rathkii | reverse complement strand
CAAGAAATAATAACTAAAATACATATAGTTCAAATGCCAACATATCTAATTATGTCCGAAGACATAAGTAGATATAACAAACATTTGAAGGCAAAATAATATACATGAAATTTAAAGAATATTCAAATACGAGCATAATCTGGTTACATCCGAAGATCAAACATATATACAAGTATTTGAATACATATAAATACAATAATGTTATATATACAGAAAATAAAAAGTGCATTTAAACACAAGCATATTTGGTTATATCAGTTAGATATAAACAAACATACAAACATTTAAATGCATAAAAGTACAAAAATGTTAATACATAATAATTATTGATATGAAACAATTGAATTATTTACAAGTTAAATAGGCCACATTGATCGAACCATTAAATCCAAGGAAAGGTCCAGTATAAGATGTTTCTAACGTATCCATGATTTGACCAATGCGCACGTAGTTTTCAAAGTTGTAGTTACGAGAGAAACATTGCTTGACATATGTAGAGACGAAGTTGCTTGAAATTTAGGTCCTTTATTTGAAAAATTTCTTCATACATAAAAGGGAGCGGTCACAGAACCATTAGAATTCGAAAAGGAATCAAAAGTTCGTAGTGGAATCCAAAATGAGTTTCTGCCCATAATCTAAACTAAATGATGAAAGAAATCTATACCGTAAAGGAAGTTACATATGTAGAGGCGAAATTGCTTGAAATTTAGGTCCTTTATTTGAAAAATTTCTTCATACATAAAAGGGAGCGGTCACAGAACCATTTAGAATTCGAAAAGGAATCAAAGTTCGTAGTGGAATTCAAAAAATGAATTTCTGCCTATAATCCAAACTAAATGATGAAAGAAATCCATACCATAAAGGAAGTTACATATGGAGGCGAAATTAAGTTTGAATTTTAGGTCCCTATTTGAAAAAATTCCTTCACATAAAAGAGAGCGGTCACAGAACCATTTAGGATTCCGAAAAGGAATCAAAGTTCGTAGGAATCCAAAAATGAATTGCTGCCCATAATCCAAACTTAAATGATGAAAGAAATCCATACCATAAAGAAAGTTACATATGTAGAGGCGAAATTGCTTGAAATTTAGGTCCTTTATTTGAAAAATTTCTTCATACATAAAAGGGAGCGGTCACAGAACCATTTAGAATTCGAAAAGGAATCAAAGTTCGTAGTGGAATTCAAAAATGAGTTTCTGCCCATAATCCAAACTTGAATGATGAAAGAAATCCATGCCGAAAAGGAAGTTACATATGTAGATGTCCTCGAACTGTGATAGTTGTAAAAAGCTGAAGACCATAATCCGGTGGGAATTCTATTAAAAATTGAAGTTCGTATTGATGTTCATTTGCTTGAGTCATCTTCTCGGGGTGTTCTGATTGGGAATTTTAGTATTATTGTAGTTTTTTCTTTTTCTTCATTTTGTTTTTTTAGAAGGCGCTGAGTGAAGTTCTGGGTGTTCTTCTCCGGGTTCACCAATTATATAGGGCTATTACTTGCTAGATTGGTGGCTTCTTTAAGAGCAAGCACCTCTATATAAGTAGGATGGTAATTTTAGAAATCCATATTTGAAATGATGTTTTTATTCAACATAAGTAAAATATGAAATAAGTATAAAAGTAATAAAAGTTCCTTCTGTGAGATACTCTTCGCAGGCGAGCCGTAGCCCTTCCGTGAAATTTCCCGCTCTTGCCGAGAGCGTTTTAAGTTTGGAGGATTTCTGGGAGAGAGTATCTTGATTCTTCTTGTTAATTTATTCTGACTCTGTATCTGACTGAAGAGTATCTCAAAAGGACGAGTTTATATATATTTTCACTTTGACTTATGCTAAAATTTTGCTCTTATACATGCACACCGCAACTATAGAACCAAAATGCTAACTACGAAGTATATATATATATATATATATATATATATATATATATATATATATATATATATATATATATATATATATATATATATATATATATATATATATATATATATATATATATATATATATATATATATATATATATATATATATATATATATATCTTAAATAAAGAACAAATGACAGAATGTAAAGAATTACTACTGCCTTCTCCGGGAAAAGAGTGAAACAGCAGATGGGGGTCTCTGAAAACCAAGAGCCATGCGATAATCTTCATACTGACCAACTGCGTCGAAGCCTCCAACACTAGACCAGAAATCACTTGAAGTAGCTTCTTTATTTTAAATCCAAATTATGTGCTTTAATTCATTCATATAAAAGAACTGACGGAATAATTTTGCTCTTCCTCACCGTAATTAATTCAGATGTTACTCCATTGTCTATTTTAAATAACTAATTTTCGAAATAAAAGAACTGGATTAAATATTTTGTTGCTTCTCTTCTTGATTTCGTTTAAAATATTAATTTTGCTTTATTATAAAATTTGACTTTAATTTCATATTTTGACTCAATAAAAATTTTAAAATATTTCATGTAGATTTTGATAAATATTATAGCTGCTT
>JABUQX010056479.1:20000-22500 GCA_015478945.1 Trachelipus rathkii | reverse complement strand
TCCTCCATCCATATCTAGAAATTGTAACATAACTATGCGCCAAACCTATACCCTCTTGAACAGTATAAAAACTTGATATTATACCGAGATTTCAATACACACCACCCAAAAAGGTTCAATGCCCATTCAAATACACAAGGAGGCGTTGCACCCAAAAATGATCTATACTCACTCAGTATCCTCAACAGCGGAAATCAACCTACACGAAGACCTCTTCAACACAACCAGTATTCGAAATCCCCAACATCTCCCGACATCACTTATTGTTTCCCTGAAATTCATGTCCCTATTATATGGCAAACCTTACAAGCTCTCTGCTCAGACCACTCCCAAATACTTATCACAAACCAAAACAAACACCTAAATAACATTTCATTTAAAAAAATACACATACCAACTACAAAAGAACAGGTTGGCAAACGTATTATGATGGTATTTAACAGGATTTGGAAACATTCCAAATAGCAAATTTCTCCTCACTCAATCAAGCAATACAACATTTTAGTAAAGTATTTCTCAAGTCTTCCAAAGCTTACATCTCACTCGGTTACCGCAAACAATTTAACATCAATTTTTCCCCTGAATTATACACCCTAATTAAACAAAGAAACAACCTCAGGCAAAATAGACAACCAAACCCAGCTCAATCAAATCCAGCTCAACCAAATCATAGACCTTGCAATAGAAAAGTACATTATCAACACAAATCAAAGAGAGTTCTGGAAGCATTACACTTAAAATATGAATCACAAGGGATAAATATAAAAAAAAATTTCTCCACAATAAAAAAAATTCATACATCACATACCCAATCACCTCCATCACACGAAGTTCTCTGCAAACGAAACAATAAAATTCCAAATTCAAAAAATCATTGTAATATAGCCATATTCCCACTATTAAAAAATTAACCGGAAACCCACAATCTCTTCTAATAGACAAATAACTAAATGACTTAAAAAATTAAAAACCAATAAAGAAGACCTCTATTTACCCCCCCCCCATAAAAACTCAACATAATTAAAAAAATTAAAAATTTTACAAGCAGTATCCATCTCAAATATTTGGGAACGAAAGGCTATCGAAGCCCCTTATTCAATTATTTAACACGGCATTTCAAACTAATACTCTCCAGTCATTCTTTAAACAAACCCACATAATTATTTTACTAAAGCAGGTAAACCACCCAACAACCCCTCTTCATACAGACCAATTTCACTGCTCTCTCTCCACAATATTCAAAGTATTGGAAAAATGAATGCTCAGTAGATTCTTACATTATATTCCTTAATCTAGCGCACAACATGGATTTAGACAAAAACAACCACTCTCCAATAACTGATTTAGCTTAACATATTCTGAATGATTTTAACCAAAATCCTCCACCTCTCGCCCAATTATAATTGCAAAAGATATCAACTAGGCATTCGATGTATTCTCCCGACATATTTTAATAGACAAAATATAGTATACCGACGAGAATTTGCTTGTTGCTGCAGCAGCTGTAATAATAGTTGCCCAAGCAAGTCATAAACATAAACCACGCAATTGACGATTTTGGGTACATCCAAGCCTTCTTAGAGGCAGAGCTCGATATAGAGAGAGTGAATTTTACATATAAAAGTTATTTCAGTTTTCTTGTTGAATTTGACCCTTTAGGCTTTTTTGTGGTTATATAATTAGGTCGAAGTTTGCACGGTGGGCACTTATTTCTTTATTTCTGGTGCTTAGAATTTATGTGGTCACTGGCCTTGGCTTGCGTTTGGAATATTGAAGTTGGCAGGCTCCGACTCGATACTAAACTCTTTGTGTTTTTGTTTGGGTTCTTGGACTTCTATTGGGTGAGTTCATTTTTGTTAATTTTGTTATTGTGTTTAGTTTAGATAGATTTTTTTATAGTAGTAGCAGAGCGTAGTTAGGCACTATCTGTTGGCTTCGTATTTGGTATTCGTTCTTTTTTATTGTTGCTTTGTTGTTGATTTTTTTCAATATGATAAGGAGGACGTTGCAACTGGTGGTGAAGTGATTTCGGATGAGAGATTGGAGAGAGAAAAGAGGAGACCTGTACCCTGTATTATTAGGATGTTTATGCAAATAAGTCTGAAGTGCTAGAAAGAAACGTGTGGCATGGTGGGATAAGTTAAGTGAAAAAGAATGCCAGTGTCCTGGTCGTGAAATTTTAATGAGTCTGGGAGAAAAAAAGTTTTTGAAAAGTATGTAATACTGAATAGGATGACTTAGGAAAGGATGAACGTGTAAGCAAGGTGCTAGATGAACTTGATAAGAGATACGGAAAAGAGAAGCAGCGTGACAGATACGACAGAATATTAAAGTTTTTTTTATATTAAGAGAGGAAAGCATGAGAGAGTACGTAAACAGATATTAGTTGAAAGGAATTGTAATATGTTTGGAAGGGTTGATTTGGGTGAGGATATGAGATGCGTGTATCTATTAGAAGGAGCAAATATCAGTACAAATCAAGGACAGATGGTATTGGCGT
>JABUQX010056479.1:0-15000 GCA_015478945.1 Trachelipus rathkii | reverse complement strand
GAGAAAGAGATTAGACCCCAAGAGTAAACCACTATAGCAAAGGAGATAGGGATAAATTACGCACAAAGGGAAGTGAGAAAATTTAGACCGTGTTTGAGTCGAAGATGACGCAATTGGTGCTAAACCCGCCACTGTCAAAAAAGCGCTTTGGATATGTCCAAGCGCACCACGCAAGACTCCCCATGTCCCTAAGGCAGAAGACCATAAATCAGTAGATAGGAAGGTATGTTCAACAGTCTATGAACCTCCGTGAGCGTTAACGAATAAGAGGCTGGTACTACTGAATGAAGCTCAATTCAAAAAAAGCGAAGTATAGAGTGAGGCCATCTGCCAAATGAGCCTCAGAAATGAGAGCAGCAAGAAGAGTTTAACAAAGATTTTAGATAAATGGAAGTATAGCTATAGAATCAACGCCTAGTTTGAGAAGGATCAGGCAGCCACCTTTTCGGATCGTTGGACATGTGCGAGCCTATCAGCAGCGGACTAGATGGAAAAGTAAAAGTTAGTATTAAGACCATAGAAGAGGTGAGTTGAACGAGGAACAGCCGGCGCCAGCTCAGAATAAGCACCACTCCCCCCTCCAAAACACGCGTTATTCCCCGCGAGGAGGAATTGCCAAATACGCGCCGAGGCGAGCAAACCAACCTCTCGACTCCTGGCATTCATTAGTCTCAGCCTGGTCCCATGCACGTCACGAGTTACTCGTGGAATCACAGGTGAAAGACATGGGATACGCCTGGAGAGTGAAGTAAAGCGGAGTAGGAGTGAGGATGCCAGAATCGTCCAGCGTAGACTATACTAGATGAACCAAAAAGGATGGCCGAAAGAGATTTAAGTCCTTATAATATACAAAGAGAGCCAAAAAGTTATGGCAATCAGAACGCAGAGTGAAATAAGCGGGAGGAAAGGCAGATTTAAACAAAAAAAGAATCCAAGTTGTCGAGCATGTTTTTGGACAAAAGGCTTAGAAATTATGTTATTACGTAAATAATCGACGCAGTAAAAGAACGCTACCCCCTAGCAGGTGCCCTGTCAATAGCGAATCCATCCTTTTATTGCTTTGTGTATAATATGTGGTTGAGTAATTAGGTTATGTTCTTAACCTCTTGTAAAACCGCAAATTACAGTAACCTATAAACCGCAATAAACTGATGTCTCTGAGCAGAATGGTAAAATAGTAAGAGTAATAGGAGGAAAGACGAGAGTTTTTTCCTTATGCCCGATCTACGACAATTTATCTCTTCTCATTAACAAATTAATTTTTTCTGTACAATAAATGTCGTCCTTAACCTAAATAGATTTACCAAAGAGCGAATTATCCAACACACATGCATTCGAACCAGGAGTTTTGATTCCTTGTTGCTGTAGCCGTAAGAGATATATAAAAGTTATGATTTTTGTAACTGATAGATCTGGATAATGAACACTGCATGCCCAACAGGGATTTTATGGCCGCCCACTTTTCAAGAGTAAGGTGACAAACGAGGCATCCCCCGAGTCAAACGCAGATATTCAAAATTGCCAAGAGTTAAGATCCCATATAAAAATAAACAACGCCAACCCCCCCAATTATTTAGCCGTGAGTAAAGATATATGCCAAAAATTACGTTTAGTACCATGTGGAGCTGCTGGGAGATAAAAGTATTATAATTAAGAGCTACAAGCATTGTCGTTATATATATATATAGTGCAGAGTTACCAATAAAGGAGAAATGTTGTTTTATAATATAAGAAAGGATAGTTAAGTTGAAAACATAATCAAAGCGTATTCCAAGAATGGTTAGGATCACGATCTGGAATCATGGTTAGTTCCTTAAGTATTGAAACTGTTCCAGACTTCCGTTGAAGAATATGAATGTTTGCCTCTAACCCGGCCTGCAATCAATGTAACAGAGAAAGGCCCCAACCACTATCAGTTGTGTATACGTTTGATATAATACCCTAAATTGAGATAATCTCAGCATTTGGATGGGAAGAGATAACAGTTATCAATGAATTAATTTAGTATTTATATATGTATTTATATTTAAAATAATTTTCTATATATATATATTATTTTTCTTTTAAAACATTTTCCCCGCCCCGTTGAAAATCAATTAATAAACATTTAGGGAGCTGATTAGCAGAAACACACCCCACACAAATAGATAATGATATAGTAGCTGAGAAAGATTTTAGCCACAGAAAAAGACAAACAAAATGTTTAGTATTCATGAGGGTGGTTTCGAAATATTTCACCCACCATTTAAGATTCTCGAGACGTGTTACAGGAGAGTTTATGTTGGTATAAGATAGCACAAACACACCCATTTAGTATCGGGAAATTTATAGATAAATAGTACGCAAGTTTAATAGATTATTAAAAGTTGCATATTCTCGAAATAAGCATATCCTCTCCTGTCTAATGCGTGAATCCAGACAATAAGTAAAATGTTAGGCTTGAGAGTTAGAAAGTTGACTATTCCATCAGATGCCCGTGATTTAGCACGGCAGGCCGACGAACGTTAGCAAGTGCAATACGACCAAATGCACCACGCTGCCGACCCATACTCACCTCCATCTAACTTCGACCCAAGATCATTCGATCAGTACCGCTCATTAAACAAACAAACACACACAAGCTCTTATACACAATATAATCTTACACGTTTACTCAATCCACACACACACAAGCGATCGTTCTAACAGTATAACTAAAAATTAAAAGTTTAGAAAAAAAAATTAAAAAGTGTTCCTAAGTCAATGAAACGTTGCTGTGGGTTTTTAGTCAAAGTATCTAAGATAACTTTGCTTTATACAATGTTAATTAAAAAAGAGAAAAAAAAATAAAATATGCGGTATAATATATTTAAATAAGAGATTTTTGTATTATACGAAATCAATCTAAAACTTCTAAGCTTTAAAGATTCCGGATGGTAAAAGTTTCAATTACAATCCCCACGCCATGCAAATATATATATTATATATTTATAATATATATATAATATTATATATATATATAATATTATATATTATATATATATAATATATATAGTATATAATATATATATATTATATTAGACTGTTCTTATTTTGGATTTATGTTTTAATCACTATCACCTGAGACTTGAGTAATCCCTACTTTTTGTAATAAGTGTAATCTCGCGCGTTGGCTACCAGTGATGTCGTTTTATTAGCAGACCCATTACTCACTCAATGGCCGGCGTAACACGAGTAAAGCCATTCGTGCGCTAGAGAGCGTGTGTTTGGAAATATATTAGACCTATTACGACATAGTTATCTTACCCTCGTTAGGATTAGTACGACGCGTTTTTCTTAATACCAATGGGTGTTATCAGGTAACACTCTCGATGCACAAGTACCCTATCTACTAGCGACTACGGTATTCTGTCAATTAGATATAATAATTTCCTTTACACCAACATTACAAAGTATATTAAGATACTTTATTGATTATTATTAAAACTTAAATATTTCACGGAAAGAAGTTTCTCATCGTTTTAATGAAGAAATCAAATTAACGGGAGTAAACTGATCTCTCGAGATGCTTACAGAATCCTATTTATAACTTGCGTGCAGTAAATTTAAATTTACATGATAGGCATCTCTTGTAATTGAGATGTTTATTGTTCGGAGAAAGACATCATTAAACCAGCGCATTGATCGTTCTGCACAGAAACGCAAACACATTAATACTATACATTAGAAAGCATCAGAAGTATAATAGTATATGTCTCCTGAACTGATAAAGCCCTATGAAGTGTGAACACCATATTTATGAAAAACTGTGATTGCAGGGCAATGGGATATATACGTACAGCGCGCTTCATCCCTGAACTTTATAATGCCAGAGATATCTTTATTTAAAGGATTTTAAAACACTTGGAACAATATTAACAAGGCACAAAATTTATTTGTCATATGAGCCTAGATACAGATAGGTATAAAACAAGTATTAAAAGATAATGTAAATGCATATCTATTCACGTAATCCTAAATAAAAATTAAGGAAGACTAAACCTCGTCAGCGAGGAACAAGAAGAGATGAGAGTGTGTTTTTCGTCGTGCGTAAGTAGTAGAGTGAGATCCTATGCACCCGATTGCCACAGTAGCACTCTCGCGGCAACCAGAGCATACCATATTTAAATGGAGGGAAAAACAATAGATTGCTTAAAAATATATCTATTTTAGAAAAATCATTTTAAATTAACACCAACAGAGGAGAAAACACCAAAACAATAATGTGAATTTAATAAAAAATGGTTCTCATTTTTTAGCGACGAAGCTCCCATTGTTACGATATAATTTATTAAAAATCTTTGTTTGATACACACAAAACCCTAATTATTGCTGAAGAAGCAAAATTCAAATTACTAGTATTATATAGTATTAAAGTTAGAAGTGCGCTCTTTTCCATATATGATGAAATAAATAAACAATGACATGAGAACAAAGATGGCCCAGATATAAATAAAACAACGCATACCGTCGCCAAACCCGTAGTTGAAGACCAGCAGCATTAGTAAGATGAGAGAGATGAGAGAGAAGATATCCGGAGCTGCTCTGATGCAGAAGAAGAGAATTAATCGCCTAAGTATTATGATGTCTCTATATATGACCATTAAGTGCAGTCGCGTGAGTAATTACTAAGCCATTCAGGTGGCAAGAATTATATTTAAGTGTAGTGCCTGAATCTGCAAGTAGATCTACAATATATCTATCACCTGTGATTGGCCACATTAGAAGTGTAGCGAGAAGCATTAATCGGACGGAATGAAGTGGAAAAGCTGCATTAGTGAGTTGTAAACGACACAGCAGACATAAGAATATATAATATACTAAACAACACTTCCTTACAGACAAACGAAGATACCAAACAAACAATTTTGCTTAATTACAGGTAAGTTACATAAGTAATAATTATGAAATCTATCATTTTGGGATTTTTGTAATATAACTATCTAGGTCTAAAACTAAGTTTCTTTCTGACCTTCTATTCTATATATCACAAAATTACTCACAGTATAATATGGGAATTAATTAGGTGCACCCTATAATACTCATAAATATGCCCTACCTAGCCAGAGTAGTTATGTATATAGTATATATCGATAGTATATATATATCATTATATAAATACCCAATTATGAGATATATATAATATATATATATATATATATATATATATATATATATATATATACTATAAGACCTTTGTGTGAAGTGTGAAGATAGCCTCCTCAAATTATCACGGTGAGTGAGTGGGAGAGTGAGTGACCCTAAGATGGATGAGATATATATATCTCTGAAACCCCCACCTTTAATATCCTGACGCGAATAGACTTAATAAGCCTGGTACGAGTCACGACCTTTATCTATGAACCATGCAAGCCGATAATTCAATTGCCGTGAGGACCTAGACCGTGAACCGGTAACCAATCTCTTCGCTGCTGCACCGAAGACCTCGATCTCTATATATATAACATTCTCAATATACCTACCTGGATTGAAATGGTACATATATGGAGTTAACGTACAATAAACTACGGATACATTAAAAGGCAAAGCAAGTGCCAAGCACTCTAGGGGATTACTGCTTAAGATAATAGCGAACTATATAATATAAAATATTCCCTTTGCGCAGCAAAACCAGGGTACTGCGTAAGTATCACGCATTAGAAGAGAACCGAACCTGACAGATGTTTAAAATTATTGTACAGTGCCAAAAATTATAAATACTTTCTCCCTCTTATAATCTAGATTACATTCTATCATCTTTCTCACACTATTCCTATCTATATAGTTCACTACCCTAGTGAAGACAAAATTCTTGCGTATATATAAATATAATATCTGCTTAAATAAGAATATAATCCAGATAATCTCATTCCCTCAGAGCAAAGTTTGAAATAAATCTTTTTAAATTAGGAACACAAATATACTCCTGCTGCTACTTGATCCTTCAAGAGTTTAAAAAGTTAATGACGTTTCGTAATGTCTAGTTATTTTCCTTTCAATATCGATACCAATATTTCCTCAAACGAATGCACATGACAGTAAGCCATTTTTTATAAATGTACGTATGAAACAAAATCTTGGCAAGAATTCTAAAAATTATAATAAGAACATTCTCACTAATTAAAATAAAGGTCTTTTTAAATAGGAACACAAACTATTGAGAAATGTACTTCAAAGCTTCAGAATTTTTTATAAGATAATGGACGTTTCGTAAAATTATAGAATTTTTTTGCCTTTCAACAATGAATGATTTTCACAAGAAAGTAAACCATGTTAAAAATCTATCTTATTCCCAAATTGGTTTCCTCGATATTTGTAAGTTTAAATAATTCTGGATAAATATCGAATAGGTCACGAAAATGAATTTAAATTTAATCCAATAACTATACATGTCAGAGGTCTTTTTTATTTATTGATTTAGTAACTAAATCAGAAGTTAAATAGCACTTTAAGAATTTGAAATTATAGATTTAAAGTAAGTTAATCTTTCTCTTACATCGTAAGGTGTCAAAGGACTATCGAAAAAGCATACCCGGGGCCATTATCGTTGAAACGTTGTGAAAATATTAAATTAATAAAATAGTGTTAAATTCACTTTAGAACTTCGATTATATTGTAGGTATACGAATGCACATTCAATTCCTATATTTTTCAAAAAATTTATGAACATTTTTTGTTATTATGTCTTTTTCGATATGTTAAGCATGTTAATGTTAAAAATGTAAGATAAAATATCAATAAAGTTTCGAAATTTAATCATATTTTCAAATTTAACCTACGATGGCATGAGTTAATACTTATCAGGATTGATCTGAACGAATCTTTTATATGCTTGTTTTAACATGTAATGGAACAAGTCTACCTGGTCCTACCTTTTATTCTCGAAGAAAAAAATTTCATCTCTATATATATAAAAGGGAACCAGTTAAAGATTATATATTATACTAATATATATATATATATATAATATATAATATATATATATACTATAGATACTATATATAAATATAATATATATAATAATATATTAATATATATATATATATATATATAACTATATATATATATACTATATATAATTAAATATATTTTATATATATATATAAGTATTATAAGGTATTATAATATATATAATATATATATATATATATTATATATATATATATTATATATATTATACTATATATTATTATATATATATATAATATAATATATATATAATGATTATATAAATAATAAATATATCATAATTGTATCATATATTATTAATATTAAAGTATATAAATATATATATAATATAATAATTATAATCATATATATATATATATTTATTTAGGGATGTCAACCCGGACTCGGCTCCCGGCCGAGGAGACCACTACTCTCCGGCTTTCTCCGGCGGAGACCTATATTTTTAAAAGGTTGTTTTAAATTATAAAATATTAAAGTTTAAATTCATTGAAAGTAGTAATGAGACATTGAATGGTAGAAATTTATTTGAACGAATCTGTGATGCAATTGCTATGGTACAAAAATTATTTTTATATTTTTTTAATGTAATCGTGCTAACTAAATCAAAATAATCATTTAAATTATACTACTATAATATTAATAATAATATTAACAAAGGCCTAGATGTCACTATTATAAAATTGGGTAATACTATTTTGCATAAACAACTTAAAGCAGGTGTTGATATCCAAAATGACTACCCCTAACAAAAAATAGAATTTCATTATTTCAGATGTTCATATCGAATTTGAAGATTAACAACTAATTACTGCAATAAAATTTAAAACTTAGAAGCGTGGCAACATGTAATAAAGACTTTAAATATGACGATTTTTTCCTACAAATCATTTAAATTATATAAAGAGCTTTTAAGTTATATTAACAACAACATTGAAACGTATATACATAATATACAAATATTATATAATGATATATATATAATATTAATATAATATATATATTATATATAGTATATATTATAGATAATATATAACTATATATATATATTTTATATATATTATATATATATTATGTAGTTCAATAAATCCTTTTACCGTAGCAGTCTGGAGTTTTTAATCGACCTGGGGAGAGAATTAAAAACTCGACTGCGATCACGATTGATGACACTTAAGGTATGGAGGTATATCTGGCCTAATCGATTTCCTGTAGTCCCCATGTTACCCTCTGAGAAGAATTGTGATAGAGTAGCGTTTAAAAGTATTTATAATTATAATATTAGTATATAAATATATATATATATATTATATAATATATATAAATAGATAATAATATTTATAAAATATAATTATTATATTAATAACATAGAAAATATATATATATGTATATATATATATAAAGTATATATATATATATATAATATATTATAAAGTAATATAAATATATATTATCGATACTGTATACAGTATCACAATAGAATTTTTGAGAAAACTTAACATCTATGTTGTTGAAAAACACAAAAGTCATGAAAGGAAGTAAATAGCTAATGCATGCTAATTTAGCGAACCATCTCTAATATTTTATATAAAAATCAAATTGTTTCTATAATATTATGATGAAGAAACAGAGTAGTTGTTGGAGAAGACGATTCCTGTTTACTTGTATAAAATTTCCTGCTTGGCTAAACATTCTCTCTCTAAATACACTTAAAGGTGTCGTAGCACAGAGAGATATTTCCTAATCAAAATCCAGACGTAAGAGCAAATCAGGATAAAGAGTTTTTTCTTTTCTTAAACCATAAACCAGTGGATCAGCATCCATTTTCGTTTCCATAATGTGTGCTGAAAAATATTTATCCACAGTAGTGTTGAATAGTATTTCTAATTCATGTTGTTTTCTCTCCACTGCCCTACTTTCTTACATTTGCATTTTAAAACTTTTTTCTCCTGTTATCGATGAATTCCACTTCCGGTTGTGATTGTTATCTGATATCTATCTCTAAGTTCTTCTAAAGATTTTCTAGATGCATGTCATCAAAGCACTAACCAGAAAAATTGAATGCGTTTCCTTCTCCAATTATCTGCCCGTTCATTTTTCAGATTCTCATGTGAATCTGTATGAAGAGACTGAATCATTTTTAAGGATATCATTTTTTTCATCAGAATCTGAACTCGAAACGTAATAAATTTTTTTTTTTTTTTTACTTTTTTAAGCTTATGTATTTTTAAAAAAAAAAAAATAAGGTTTTTTTTTTCTTACTTTTTTTTTTTCATTTCTCTTTGAGCATAGATTTTATTTTATTCTGATCAAATCAATAATATCATAGGGAGCTAATTTGTATTGTGGATTTAGATCTGTTGCAACTGTTGCAAGAACATAAAGTTTCTTCTCTTTAACGGGCTACCAAAACGTTCAGTAACAGAATTAAAAGTTCATCTTTATAGTTTTTACATAGCTATCCTATACTTCCAAGTTTTTGCTAAATATTTTGTCAATACATTAACTGCAACGGATATAACAAAAGATAAATAACTTTTTACATCATCACACTGCTCTTTTATAGTTATTCTTCAAATGTTAAGTATACAATTCTAATTATTATTCGTCCATTAGCTTCCATATTTGCATTTCAAGATATACTAGATTGTTTTCCGCAATTTGAGAATATATAGTAATGCAATTTTTTTTGCTCTAAAATACAAATTTAATTTTGAAGTCATATAAAATATGAAATGTGTTTAGCGTCTCAAAAGTTGTGCTTGATCTGTATTGGCAAAAATTAATGAGATTTTGGAATTTCAGTTTACTTAGTTGTAGCAATTGGTGAACTACTAAAATGACCTTACAATTATGAACAACCCTACATAAAGTAATTAATTCTTTAATTGATTTTGAGGAAGAATATAGGCATCATGTTAATTACTAGCGGCAAGGAATGTAATTAAAGTATTTTCTTCAACCATTATAAACAACGTGTCATCTCTCATACCTTTTGTAATGTTTGTTGCATTATCTGTTAGTATCAACACCTGAATAATTCTTCTTTTTCAAATTCCAGTTAATAATAAAGAGTATTGCTCTCTTTTAGACATATATTTTACTAGCTGAATGAAAAACACTAACAACTACTTATTTGTAATGTTCCACTCTTCCTTTTAAAATCTTATCAATCCAATGCCTTGATATACTTATAAAGCTTTCATTGTTATATGAGCAAACATATATATATATATATATTATAATATTATATATTAAAATGATATATTATATATAAATAATATATATATAGTGTGTATATAACATCATTTAATAAATTCATTATTCGTTACAACCCTAAATTTTATATTTATATAATAATAATATATAAATATAAGTATATATATATATATATTAATGATATATATATTTCTTTCTTTCTTCATCTACCTTCTATTTTCCAAAGAATTAAGGGAAGGTATATGAGTGGAATGACGAGCATACGTTCAAAAGAAAAAGCAGTAGAAAACTGAACTAAAAATCGTAAAAAAAAGCCCAGCCTTACCACCCCCTCTGTATCATTAATTTAGTGGAGAAAACTCGTCGCAGTCAGAAAAAATCCACCCTAAAGCTTTCATGGGACAGCGATGGCCCTCACTATTGGTAGATCGTCAATGTAAGGGTTGCATCCCTTGACCAGGGTGTGAAGCCACAAAATCCATATCCCCTCATCAATCCCCCGCCAATCTCACTCCTGTTAAAGCACCATTTCTTTCTACCACCAACCTCACATTACTCTCCTTCAAACATCGTTTACTGACTCTATAACAGACTATACAAATGAAATTGAAGAACCTTCCCAAACACACTCGAACAACTGATTACATTCGCTTAACAACCGGACTATCATTCATCCTTTCCATATGACCAAACCTTCTCAACATAGCTTTCATTTATTCTCTCATTTACCCCTTTCTCACACCACACAACTCTTCTAATAAGTTCATTCCTCATTATCAATTCTTTTCTCAACACCTAGAACACCCCTAAGATTGTCCCATCTTGAACACATTGAACTTAGATCCTAAACTTCTTTAAATTCCAGGACCATAGTCCTCAACTACGTATACAAATCCACACAGGTAACAGAAAACAATCACCCTCATGATAAAAGACCCTAGCACACTCAAGGATTTAATAGCATTACATTATCCAACGATTTAATTGCACCAGCCACCTTTCCTGCCATTCACAAACTTTCCTACTACACTCCTGCATCATCCATTTCCCTTCTCATCAGAAAGTTATACCCTAAATCAGGTGGTAAGGCCAATAAACCATTTTGCATACCATGTCGCCAATTTTTTCACAGACGAGCTCAGATGCGCCATACAACGATATTAATATGAAATAGTCAATTTTAAGATGATTTAATTTAATGTTTCAAGAACAATTTTATGACATCGTCAATATTTTCCTCATTAACATTACTCAAGCATGATTAATGGAACTTTCTGTGAAATATTGATTTCGCTAGTCTTTCAATGTTTTAAGTGTTAAATTTTTTAACTGGAGCAGAGCAGCGCAGAGAATTTTCAAAATTGGAATCAACTTAATTCGCGACCTTGTTTAAATTGCTACACTTTAATCAATTTCATGGATGAAAACATGCTTGTTTCACATCTGTATGTCAGTTTCAAAACGACATATGTAAAGCTTTTAGCAAATTTTCTTAGCTCTTGGAAATGTTCACAGTGAGTAATGAACTCTAAATAGAAATTAATGTAATTGTCAGAATTCCGTTTAAATGATCTGGAAAAAAGCTCATCAAATTTCATTTTTAATAAAAATGAATTTTGTTAATTTAAAAATCAAATCATTTTCCATTTGTATGTTAATAAGGCAATCTGCTATTACGTTTTTTATCACTATAGTGAAAATGGGTTTACAAATGCGAGATGTAGTTTTCTTCATAGCAAAATCAATGAAAACGAACTTTCAAAATCACCCTTTGCAATTATCTCTAATTTTTCAATTTATTATATTTGGGCAAATTGCCTCCATTATCTCAGTAGCAATTCACTCTGCTCTGTCATGTGGATGGAAAGTGACTCAAAACCTCGAAATATTCTAAAACGAGAGTAAATGAACAGTTTAATTTTATTTAACCATGAACTAGATGCTATGACTAATAACCAGAAATAATTTATCTTGCCTTGCAGTTATTAAATTTAGATCAGTTGAGATGTTAATAGTAAATATCAAACATAAAAATTGCCAAATCAATATAGCCAGTTGTGTCAAATAATAGGGTTCTTGCATCATTTTCCTGGTTATAAAAATTTAGGAAACAGCATTAATTTCAATTTCCAAAATCTTACTCAGTAACCTAAGTCCTTTAAGAAAAAGCCAGCGCCACCTCAGCAATGAAGGACATTCAACAGTATTTCCAATCACAGTATTTTCTGAAATTTTCTTTCGTCTGTTAATGTTCTTGCTCAATGAATTTATATCACACATTTAACAAATCCGGTAATAGCTATGTTACATGCTGCAGATTTTTTAAAGTTTAATTCATATCAACAATAGTCCTCATGGGTGTGTTCCACTAAATTGCAGTGATTTTTGAGTACAGGATGAATTAAATTTTCTGAAATTTAATCCAATGGTCTTCAATATATAATCATTGATCAGGTATCCGTACAACACAATAATGAGAAGCTATACATCTATGATTATTTATGATGCAGCATGATTAATATATATAACTTCATAATTATGATGCATAATACGTGTTGTTTTTACACAGTGTGCGCCATGACAATCCAGACCACTGGGCGAAGATAACATTTCCCTCACAATTAAGAGACATTATAGCATATCGTCGATCCTCTATACTATAAAAATAGCGTCATTTCTGCGTACCGGCAACATACATGTATGATCTCCGTTAATTCATCAAAAAGCTAGAGAAAAGAAAGGTATACAGAATGACAAGGTCTTCCAGTTGCTGAAATACATCCTGAAGAGTCACAAACGAACCATATTATTCGCAACTCTGACCTCTTGATAAGTATAGACTCTGTCTGTTCCGTATTGATTTCACTTTACACGAATTTATTATCTCACACAGGATGGAAGGGTGACAAATAATTATAAACGGGACAAGCTTAAAAATGTCCCCTTAACAATGTCCCCATTACAATATCGTGATAACAATATCCCTAAAGCAATATTTAATAGTGACGCATTCTGTCATCGCACCGTTCTTTTCACATACCTACCTTAGCACCAACCATATATGTTGTCTCAAATTCTGATTTTCTTCCTTTTTGATAGTTAAACCATATTCTTTGCGTGACGCAGACGCATATAACAAAAGTTTCATTCTTATTTTCTATGTTGTCTGAAGCTGTGTTTGATATAGTGTCGATTAAATCATATCTTTCCTATTATGTGAAAGAGTAACTTTCTCAAACAATGAAGCGATATACGGGTGTTTTCCTGATGGATCTTGCCTATAAAAAACAATAACATGTGTGTGATATGTTGTTACCATACTTCATTTATTATCTTGCCAGATTATAACAAAATTCATGGAAATAGAAATGAATTTTTAGTTCTTCATTAATTATATATATTCGTAAGAAATAGCAGACGTAGCGCCAGTTAAAAATTATAAAATATCCCAAAAAAGTTACCCCCTTAGCAATGCCCCATTATATAATCATCCAAGATGCGCCAACGTTTGGGCGCATAGACGCCACGGGTTTGGAAACCCATGGCCCTAAATATTTAAACTCAGACACTGTGTTCCAAGCTGCCTCGACCGATTAATCTTAACATAACTGTCACACTGAGACTGAATCCCTCATTCACAACCATAAAACCTTACTCCTTATCCACGTTTACTTTACAAGACCCCTCACTTTTACACACCCTCCAATTATCGGAAGGAGACGATAGGGTACTATAGGTGAATAATATAGGTATTAATATAGGTCGTAAGTGAAGTAATAATCAGAGGAAGTAGGGTGGTTGATAGTATAGTATGAGTATAAGTATATATATTATATATATATATATATATATATTATAGTGTAAGGTGAATATAGTAAATAGGTATATACAAAAGAGAGTATTAATAATAACATAATATACCTATATATATATAGATATCTAGATATAGTATATATATATTATATATATATGATATATATATAATATATATATACTATATATATTAGTTATATATTTTAGTTAATATACTAAGAGGTAAGTCATTATTTTTTTTTCTGCGGAGAATCCGGTGCTTCCGGCCCGAATTTAAAATTTTTCATTTACCGGACTTCCGCCGCCAAAATTACTCTCCGGTGCATCTCTAATATATATATTATAATTATATATAGGCTATATATGATATATTTATATAATAGTAGATTTATTTAGTTATATTATTAAAAGATACGATATTATTTATTATAATATTATATATATATATTTATATATTATAACAAATTGCTATTTCAGTTCCGTACAGGATTAAGCATCGACGTTGATATACTTTTTTATAATATCGATTTATATATATATATATATATATATACTATATATATATAGTATAATATATATATATATACTTATAATATTACATATAATATATATAATATATACACTATAATATTAATATAATATAATATTATATTATATATATCAGGTAAATGGCGTGGTGATTCGCAACGGATTTAATATAAATCAAAATGCTGACCTAATTTTCGCATTAAATGCCTGAAATTTAATATAATAACATTGTTAACTAAATATCTGAAAAATATATCTAAAATATATAATAATCATTACACACTTCTAATATAACACATTCCACATCACACTATAGTAAGTATAGGATATCATAATATAATAATAGCGTAATACGCAATAAGTGTATGACTCACTAATATATCTCTATACCTCAACTACGATAGATGGAGTTCATTACCAATAAACTTATCATCTATAGTATATATATATATCTATATC
>JABUQX010056478.1:5000-30000 GCA_015478945.1 Trachelipus rathkii | reverse complement strand
TACCCAAGAAATACCGAGAATCTAAATTTATTCATAGAAACACACATATTATATATATATATATATATATATATATATATATATATATATATATATATATAAAATATATATAATTATATATATATAAATATATATGAATATTATATATATATATTATATATATATATATACTATTATATAATATATATATATATATAAGTATTATATATATATATATATTATTATAGTATATAGGTCAGCGTCTGTTATATCCCGTCATATGTATCTTAAATAAACTATTAATGCTACAGTAAAAGCGGAATACATTGCTGGAATCCTGTCAAAAAGTTTGCCCTGAAAATGTTAAAAAAAAAAAATAAAAATAAATGAAAATAAATAAATAAATAAAAAAAAATTATACTCAGAAAAACTTACAATAGCTACAGCGAAATGGAATTCATTTTTGGGAATCCTGGTAAAATTTCACATAAGAAAATGTTAAAAACAAAAAAAAAAAAAAAAAAAAATTATTGTAATAAATTATAGTAATATGATTGAAGGCCTATTTTTAGAGACCTTTTATTGGTTTCTCGGTAAAATAAATATATACCGGTATCTCACAATTTTTTCTTCTTTATCTTCTTTACTAAAGAAATATCCAAGGGTATACCGGCACCGATGGCAGGAGTCGGGGTCTTCTCGGCCTTTCCGGGGAACTACGGGGTTAGGACTAATCCCCCCCTCGTGAGGGGTTGCCGGAACCCCGCTCTTTGGTATGTGGGTCGCGGGGGTTCTCCGCCCCTCCCCTACGGGGTATGGAAACGTTCCCCCCTATGTTCTCGTCGGCTCGAGCCCCCTGTTGGGCCGCGTATAAAGCAAAAATTTAATAGAAAGTCTATTTATTTTAACGAGAAAACAAATAAAAGGTCTCTTAAATAGGCCTTCTAATCATATTTTACTATAATTATTAACAATAATTTTTTTTTTTTTTTTTTTTACATTTTCTTATGTGAAACTTTTACCAGAATTTCCAAAAATGTATCCTTTCGCTGTAGCTAAATTGTTTAGTTTTGATTATATAATTTTTTATTTTTTTTATTATTTTTTTTTATATTTTTTTTTACATTTTCAGGGCAAACTTTGGACGACAGGATTCCAGCAATGTATTCCGTTTTACTGTAGCATTAATAGTTTTTTAAGATACATATGACGGCTAAGACAGACGCTGGCCATATATATATATATATATATATATAATATATTATATATATATATATATATATATATGTGGGTGATTTATATATATATATATATATATATATATATATATATATATATATATATATATATATATTTTTTTTTTAGTTTATATATTTTTTAAATATTTTATATAAATATTTTTATATATATAAGATGCTTATACATTTGAGTTAATATTATTGGAACCTTTCAAATGAAAATGTGTTTATATAATAAACAAGCGCCATTTTTTTTAAATTTTCAAGCGTTATGTTGGGTTCTTATTTTTGTGAATATGAATTTGAATTTGAAGGATTTATTCCAAATTTGTGAGAATGATTATACTGTTAGCATTGCTGCAACATTTTAGTTTGAAACTAGATAAAAGGTTTGTAGAAAGTGTCATAAAGATGTGAAATTACCAAAATAGGAGAAAAGTTTTATTCTTTAATGTACTAGAAAACTTTATTTATCTGGCTCCATTCGGCTCACCCAAATATGTATTTTTTTTTTTCAATGATTTGAATTTCCTGCACTGATGGCTTTTAATTATGTATTTCTCTGTACATAACGAAACAGTTTCAAGGGGTAGTAACCTATTTAGATGCCAAGTGAACCAACAGTTATAGATGGTTTTAAATTTTTGCATGACCACGTATATATATAGCATATATGTGGTTAGGAAATTTTGGTAGGGGAAATGTAAAAAAAAAAATTAAAAAAAAAAAAAAATAAAAAAAATAAACAACAAATTGGATTTTTTTTGGGGGGGAGCTCGAGTTAGCGGGGGACATAGGTATATGTTATATATATATATATATTTGTAAAGGTGTTGCAACGGCAATGTATGGGGGCTCGAGCCGGCGGGAAACCAACAGGGGGGGACGTTTTCCATTACCCGTAGGGGAGGGGCGGAGGAACCCCCGCGACACCCAAATACCAAAAGAGCGGGGGTTCCTTGAGACCCTCCCCGGAGGGGGGAAATAGTCCACCCCGTAGTTCCCCGGAGGCCGAGGAGACCCGACTCCTTGCCATCGGTGCGGTATACCCATGGGGAGTATTTCTTTAGTTAAAAAAAAAAACAAATTAGTAGAAAGTCTATTTATTTTAGAGGGTAACGTATAAAAGGTCTCTAAATAGGCTTTCAACTCATATTAATATAATTATAACAATTTTTTTTTTTTTTTTTTTTTTTTTTTTTTACATTTTTCAGCACTAAAATTGGACCAGCATCTCCAGCAATGTATTCCTTTCCCGGTAAGCTGTTGTAGTTTTGAGATATGGATTGTGTCTCTAGAGGCTAATATATTTATATAATATTTATATATATATATATATATATATAATTATATATAATATAATATATATATATATATATAGTATAATTATAGTATATATATATATATATATATATATATATATATATTATATATAATATATATATATTATCGATATCCGATAGATATCGGTATCGATAATATTTCGATATATCGAAATCGAAGGTCAGGAAGAAACTTTAAGTTATTTACCTTTTTATTTTTTGTCAAATATGTTCGGATTCAGCCATCGATAGCGATATGGATTATGGACACAGATATAGTTTTATCTATAATTTATATATTTATATAATATATTTATCTATATATATATATATATATAAATATCTATATATATATATATATATATATATATATATATATATATATATTATCAGTTGGCGGCTTTTTGGGGGTAGGCAGAGTAGGCAACGCCTACTTGCCTTAGTGAGCCCAAAAAATATTAAAAAGTCAAGATATATATATATATATATATATATATATATATATATATATATATATATATATATATATATATATGATATATAAGTATATATATATTTATATATATATTATATTATATATAATGATTTCGTTCGAAGTCTAACTTTAAGATGCCGGCATTAATTTCTACTCGATTCCTTTTTAATAGTAGCGATCGGTGCGAATTGTTAATTCTCGGAGTCCAAAAAGAATAGTTCCTTATTCTCTAGGGCAAGGCAACTTTGGATGTGCCTAACGAGTAAATATCAGGTTCATTTTTTTTTTTAAATAATCCCTATTTTAAATTGCTTTAGCAAGAAATTAATAATAAAAATATATTAATAACATAAATTATTTAATATTAACTAATTAATAAATTATTTTATGCTAACTTGAACATCTCTTATATCGACTTATGTAATTATTCATAATTCCTTATAATTATTATTGACTCAACGTTAGAAGTCGCTGAAACACGTATGACTGCAAATTCGGCTCGATACAGATTTGCCTCTGAGTCAGGATCAGTTGCAATATTTTTCGTTATAATAATTAAAAGATTGTGCGTGCAGTTCTATTTGATAATAATATGCGTTACGGATTTATTTTTAATTAAACTGATTTTTCAATAACTCCATTTATCACCTGTAAGTCTCATAATTATAAGTTTATTTGAATAGTATTCGACTTAAGTTTATTGTAAAAATTACAAATTTTTTTCCAAGTGTTTAAGCCTATTGAAATTCAAATTGTTAAAAATGTGCAATATGAAACTATTCATTCTCTTGCATTGTCTGATATTATATATATTATATATATACTATATATAATATATATATATATATATAGTATATATATATATATATATATAGTATATATTAATATAATATTATATATATATATTATATATATAATATATTATATAGTATATATATATATATATATATATCATCTCCTATTCGCAAAGGCATAGAATCCTTTAAGGAGTGCTGAAATAGGAAGTTAGGAAGAAGAGTTATAGAAGGATTCAGAAGAACTGGAATAATCCTGCAGGCCCTCAGAGGATTGGTTGAGGGGTTATTCGACAGCTGTGGTTGCTTGGGTACAATCTACTGGTTTCAATGCTCTTGTCTCAGGAATAGACTTAGGGCGAGGTCTCTTCTGAGTTGCATTTTTCATATCTGGGGTCGGTGTATTCTGCTTTAGAAATTCAGATGTTTTATCTTTTAACAAGTAATCTTTGCGGTGTCGTGCGATGCGATGCCGTTTTGTTTTGTGCTAAAAATTCCAATCTCCGGTCAACCCTGCTAATAATGTTCCGCATATCCTTTTTCATTAAATGTTACCGTTGGATTTTTATTTTGTTTAGCAAGTTTTCATTTGAAAAATACAAAGCAATATTTTTAATTTAATAACATTAAATAATGAATAAAATTAAAAAACATATTTGAAATATGTTAGAAAATAGGGATTATTTTATGCGGAATGCCAAAGTACATCATTAGAAGCAATGATTCTTGAAAACCATTATATATATATAATATATATTATATATATATATATATATATATATATATATATATTATACTAATATTATATATATAAGTATATATATATATATATATTATATATATATATATATATATATATATATATTATATCAGTGGCGTAGGCGGGCAATTTTCAGCAGTAGACATCGCTTCAGTTCCCGGTTCCTTATTTCGTCATTATTATATATATAGATAATATATATATATAATATATATATATATATATTATATATTATATATATATAATATATAATATATATATATATATTATATATATATATATATATACAGTATATATTTATATATATATATTATTACATAAATATAATATATAGTTTATTATATATATATGTCTAAATATATATATATATATAATATATATATATATAATATATATATATATAGTATATATATATCTATTACAATGCGTAGCCAGGAATTTTTTCCGGGGGGGGCGACAAAATTCTTAATATATATATTATATCATTATTATATATATATAATATAATTACTTATATATATATATAATATATAGTATATATATATATATATATATATATATATATATATATATATATATATATATATACTATATATATAGATATATATTATATATATATTAATATATTTATATAAAGTGGAAGGACCAAATATTAAATTTCTAAGAAAAAATGGAAATAATATAAAAAATTTCTAAAATCATCTTACCTAATGTTAACTTTAATCGATAAGCATGAGAGTGAGCAAAATCCGAAGATAACATCTTTAGGTTTTATGCTCAGTATTTCGATGTTTTTAGAGGAGGGAAAGTCCATAAGTCTTTCATCTTCCAATAGTATTTCTCAAGTAGGTTTTGAGAAGTCATTAATGTTGAAAAAACTTTCTTTCTACCTAAGCAGTGTAGACACGGGTAATTTGCCAGTATTTCAAACAAAAGATGTAAAGTATTTGTAAATGTGACTTCGAACAGAAAACTAGTTCGTCCTATGACGTTTTTGACGATCTGTGCTGTGATGCCATTTCAACTTCCGTTAAATCCCATGGTGGTTTTACTAAATTCGTCATTTGGGGCTTTCGAGTCTTCCCGCGTAAAATGTTACATCTTTTAACTTCTCATATGGCACTTTTATAAGGGAATGACAAAGTTACAAGGAAAAATATAGAGAAGACTTTTTGATTTAAAAACCTCTCTCATAATGTTGGTATAAATCATCCAAGGAATGTATTGAAAATGAAATGTTTGGTCTGTATTTTTGGAATTTGTTAATTCTTGGTACAGCAATTTAAATACCTAGCTCGGATTCAGATGTGCTTACACATTCTTCAAAAATCTACTTGAAATTCTAATGGTGCATTTTCTTTGATGGCTTCAAGTTTAGTTTAACTAGATTCACTTCATCTTTACATGCACTCACCAAATCAATAAACGTGTGTTCTGAAATAGTTTTGAAAGATTGTATGTTAAACTTAATTTTTATTTTAAAAAAAAAATATACCATTAAATATACCTTATAAATATTTTTTATAATTTAATAAAAGTTTTAAAGAATTTATTAACGCAACTTCACATTTTTATTTTTTAAATAAAGTTGATATTATAGAATTTATCATCTTAATTCTATTAAATAAAAAGAGTTTCCCAATGCTACGTCAGGCGCGTTTACACTAATGACTTTTGTAATCTCTTCTTACTTATCTCTTTATGGGAGATTATCGTTAATTGTCTGGTCTATTTTTTCTTCGATTCAGATAATTCAAATTTTTGTTCCTCTTAGCCACTTTTAGAAAAGAATGTGTAAACAATTTGATATTATGCAGTTGCCTAGTTCGAAGTATTTTGAACTTAAAGCGTCTGTGAGGCATAGATTTAACTGCACTGCAAAAAACAAGTTGAGTATAAATAGCTTTGGAGCTATTTTTCATTTTACTCTCTTAACACTCTTGAACTCACCACCCGTTGGCTGCTGCACCGTCATACCCCTGCCTCTTAGATTAATTTATATCCCAACCAAGTTCAGTTTATTTTCTCTTCAATGAATTTTGCAAGACTTATTCCCGTCAAATCATTTTCTGAGAAAAAACACATAAAATCTTCTTTGCGGTAAGAGTATCGTAATATTCAACGTAGCACAACGCCACCATAACAAGAATTGTTTCCTCCTGGACAACATTGGTCGTCTCATTCGTGGTAAGACAGTTAAAAAATTTACTTTTATTTGTGTTGTTTAAATTTTACGTGAATGAGATGCGCAAATGACTGAATTAGAGCCTTTTGGACTGTGAAACTGGGTATACATGGGAATTTCTAGGCACTAGTTTTAAATGTTCTGAAAGAAAACATGGTTTCCAGCATTAGCACGATAGTGTCTTAAAAGACTCCGAAGATTGCCATCGTTTCCCACAGGCCAAAAGATTTTCGATTTGACCTTGAGTCATGATGTTCCAAGTACGAGTATTTTTGCTTTACACAGAATCGAGATTGTTTTCAGCAATTGCAATTGGAATTAGCAGCTTTCTACTATCTTCGGCCTCCCTTGTTCTTCTGACTGTCAATCTGATTGTCGATGCTCTCGATTTTTTCTTGAACCTGCTTTCTTACATCAAATCTCTTTTCTACCGATTTCTTTGTGATATTAGTTGCCTTCGTGTTTTTTTGAAAGACTCGATGGCTTTCTTTAATTTGAATACGATTTCGAGACAAAAACACCCAATACCGGTGTTTTCCATTACCTTTTTCTTTGTTTCCAAAAACCAAATGCAACAATTTGGAGTAATAAACCCCAGATTTTTTATCAGAGTCAGCTAACCACTTAATATCATCAGCCACTTCTTTGAAATATCATTTCCGACCTTTTGCCTTCCTGAGCAGGAAATATATATTTTGAATCTGGTTTCCAGAGATTTTTAATATTCCACTTTTCCTTATTGCTAAATTACCGTACCTATGAAAAATTGCCAATATCGTTGAGATAAACAATCCTTTCTGTATTCCTTGGTTGCGCCTGACTTGGAAAGGAAAAACATCACTGTCTACTGGAGAATTTTCAGCGCTATCGCAGTTACAGAAAAGTTAGAGTAGAAATTGATTTGAGTTCAGAGAACCTCACTCTTTGAATAACACTAAATCTTTTATTGCCATATTGCTTACTTTTTTTGTGGAAAAATTTTTATTTTTAGCTTCTTATTTTTCATATTTTTTTTTTAGTTTCTGTAAAGTACTTAAAAGAAAACCTGAAGAAAAAAATGTTAAATCACAATATGCAAAACCCGTAAACTATTCACTGTAGCAACTCATATATACGCTAAACAAGTCAGAACAGATTAACTTACACTGACACCACAATGTCATCTCATTACTAGGTAATGTTGAGAGAAGAGAATTAAAAAACTTATCTCTCTCTGTCTAAATATATATATAATATTATTATATACTATATATAGCTATATATATTACTATATATATATATATATATATATATAGTATATATATATATATATATATAAATTTTATACCTAATATATATATATCCTATATATATATATCAATAATATATATATAATATATATATAATATATATATATATATACATATACATATTAATATTATATAATATATATATATATATACTATAATATATTATATATATATATATATATATATATAATATATATATTATATAAAATTATATATATATATATTATATATAATATATATATATATATATATATATATAAATATATTATATATAATCATATACTATATATATATATATCGTATAGATATATATAATTATATATAATATTTAATATATATATAGGCTATACCGGTCTAGTATATATATATATATTATATATTATAATGATATATATATAATATATATATATATATATATATATATATATATATATATATAATATATATTATATAGTATATATATAAATTAAAATTATGACGTTTTCTCTTTCTTCTTGTTTAAAACCCTTCCCCAAAGAGCTGTGCGAGATTTTTGCCTGACAGCGACGAGATTATATGAAATTAATTAACCTCTGCATTAAAAATTTTTCAGTGTCTAAAAAATTTCGGGGGGGGCCATGCCCCCTGGCCCCCCCCTGGATACACCACAGTATATATATATATATATAGATATATATATATATATATATATTATATATATATATATATATATATATTATATATATATATATATTATATATATACTATATATATATATAATATATATATATATATATATATATATATATATTATATATATATATATATATATATATTATATATATATATATATATATATATATATAATATATATATATATATATATATATATATATATATATATATATATATGTATGTATATTATTTATATGTATTATATATATATATATATATATATATATATATATATATATATATATATATATATATATATAATATATATATATATATATATATATATATATTATATATATATATATATATATATATCTATTATTATATATATATATATATATTATATATTATATTATACATAAATCATAATTTAATACTTTTAATATTAATTTATATATATTATAACTTTATATAATTAATAACTTTATATAAAACTTTATATTACCTACTATTTTAAACTATTTATATAATACCAATATATAAACTTATTGAAACTTTAATAAAACGAACATTAAACATTTCACGTAAACTTTTAATAAACTTTTAATATAACCTTTTTACAGAAACTTTATTTAAGCTTTACTAAACTTTATACATCATATATATTTTAATTAATTTATTATATAAATATAATAAATTAAGAATAACTAGATATATAACTTTTGATATATATATATATATATATTATTAAAATAATTATATAGAAATAATTTATATATATAACTATATTTTATACATAAAACTTTTTAAATTAATACTTATATATATAATAATTACATAATTATTACATAAACTTTAAAAAATAAACGTTTTATATATAAATCTATTTATACATAAAACTTTATATAAATTATATATTTAATATAACTATATTACATAAAAATTATATATTAAATTTTTATTTCACAAGAAATTTATTAAAAACTATGATAATAAATGTTTACATGAATAATTCGTATTCAAAATATATAATATAAATCATATAACTATTCAAAAGGTGCATAAACTATAATCAAAACTTTTATATAAAATCATTTATATATAAAATACTTTAAATAAACTATTATTAATTAAAAGCTTACATGATATTTATCTTTATATTATTAAAATATTTATTTAATAAAAACTTATTATATATAAACTATATTATATAATAAACTTAACATAAACTTATAACATTAAAACTTAAATACAAGTCACTGTAGCTGCAGTTTAACATCTGAATATTGAATATAATTTTTATTAGCTGAACTTGACATCAATACATTTACTAAATTTGCTATCATATATAATTAAATATACTATTACATAATATATTATATAAATTACATACCTGTAAGGACTTTATCTAAGGTTCATATAAAGCCTCTACACAGTTCATGAAACGTTCTAAATGGTTAAAAGAATTTACATAAAATCATTTAATACAACCTTTCAAAAAATATATGGAAAAATATTTCATCAACTTCTAATATTAACCTTATATTCATCCTCCTTCCAAACTTACCTTTACCTAAACTTACATAAAACTTTAAATAAAACAACTTTACATAAAACTTTACATAAACTTTACATTAAAACTTTATATAAACTATATAAAACTTTATTATGAAAACTTTATATTATAAACTATATATAAACTCATATCTTATATATATATATCACTATATATAATAATAATAATATATATAAACTATATTTATATATAAAATTATATACATAAATAAATAAAAGTATAATAGATAAGAACATATTACTCTAATTAAGAATTACATGTCATATCAATCTAAAGATGCTAATGTAATCTTCTTTACTAATAAACATCTATAAATAAACTGTTATATAAAACTATACATAAACTATATATATTAGACTTTATATAACTTTTTAATATAACTTATCTAAACATTTTTATATCTACTGATGTATAAAAACTTTTTTAAGACTATTATATTAAAACTTATATTAAAACTTGTTCTATTTAAACTTATATTAAAACTTTTCATAAATCTTTCCATATAAAATTGAACTAAGCTTTATATAAAACTTTACATAAACTTTACAAAACTTTACATTAACTTTACACATAAACATTATAAAAACTTTATATAAACTTAACATATAAACTTTATATATAACAAAAATAATTAATCTTATATATTTAAACTTATATAAATACCCATATTATATAATCATTATATACATTAAATACTATGTATCAATAATATACGATTTGAATCATTCATTATATCAACAATTAAACATTACATAATTAGGTCCTTTCAGGTTGAAACTTATAACATAATTTACATTCATATATATATATAAAAACTATTATTATATATTATATATATATATAATAATATATATATATATATATATATATTATATATAATATATATATATATATAAGCTTTACATAAATCACTTTATAAAAATATATATTAAAATAATAACTTTTTACATAAACGTTACACTAAAACTTAATATACTTTAACATAACTTAACATAACTTTAAATAAACATTATATATAAACTTATATATATATATACATAATATAACATGTATATAAATAACGTTTATATATAAACTTTATTATAGGCAGTCCGTCTTTATACTATACTGAAAGGTAGCTCTTTAAATAATAAAATCTTTATATATTAATAACTTTATTTGCTCATTCTATTTTTCATGGAAATAACTTATAATACTATAAATCTATTAACTAATTAAAACTATTTTATATAATACATTATATATAAACTTTATATAAACTTTATTATAAACTTTATATAACTATATATATATTGGGTAACTTTTACATAATAACTTTTAATTTAGAAATTAGTAATAAATTTTATGTTACCTTATACATAAAACTTTTATATTAGAACCTAGTCTCCCCTTAATCTATTAAAATCTATTATATAAAACTATGATTAATAAAATTATATTAACATATAAATATTTATATATAGATCTTAATATTAAACTTTATATAATAACACTTTAACATATATCCGTTTACATATAACTAGTATTTGCTAAATTTTACATACACTACATATATTAAATTCCTTTATTAATCATAATAACTTTATACTTTAAATTAAACTATATATAATAAAACCTTATATATATATATTAAACTGTATATAAAATATATACTTAATATAAACTTTACATAATAACTTTATTACATAATAATTATTATGTAAAAATATTTTAATATTTAGTTTAAAATACATTTACATAATTATAGTAAACTTTATAATATATACTTATTATATAAAATACTTATTATTTTATAAACTTTATATTAGTATATATAAACTTATATATATATAACCATTATTATAACTATTATTATATATATAAGCTTTTTGATATATATATTATATAAATCTTTTTATACATGAATCATTTATAACATAATAACATTTATCATAAATTTTATAAATAAACTTTATATAAAAATTATTAATTATTAACTATAAAGTTTCATAAACTTATTTAAATATAAAACTTTATATAATGTTTTTTATAATAATTAAACGTATTATATTTGTAGATTTTAGCAATGATGTTATATAACTTGAAGAGATTGATTTAAATGATATTAAATTATTACATAAACTTTATATATATAAAACTATATTATATTATACTATTTATATATAAACTTTTATATATTATAATAACTTAGATATAATTTTATTATATAAAACTTTAAATAAGAATACACTTTATATATATTAACTATTTATTATATAAACTTTATTAATATAAATCACTTTATAACTTTTTATAATAAACTAATAGTATTTATCATTTCATTATTAACACTTATTGTGCAATAAATTTACATAAACTTTAATTAAACTTTAATATATATCATAACATAAATATTTAATATATAAATCTTATAAATAAACTATATATATTATATAAACATTTATAACAAACTTTATATAAACTTTATATTAAAAGCCCTTAGAATAAACTATTTAACTTATAAACTTTACATTAAACTTATTTCGAGTAAATTGAAAAGTTTGCTATATGAAAAATACAATAAATAGTAGCTATTTAAATTTTTCATAAACTTTACACAAACTTTCTATAAACTTTATAAAATTGTACAAATATTATACTTACATAATACTTTATATAATATCTTTATTTATACTTTATATTAATACATATATATTAAAAACCTCACTCATATATATATATATATATATCTAACTATATATATATATATATATAGTATTATAATAAACTTTATAATATAAACTTTACATTTAAAACTATAATAAATCTATTAATCATAAATTCTTACACTTAAATTTTATATCATATTTAATACTTTATGTAAAACTTTATATAAACTTTATTATATGAGCCTTTAAGATAATCTTACTATAAAACCCTTATATTTTTTATCTACATATAACTTTATAATAAATATAAACATAAAACTTTAATTATAAACTTTATATAAACTATTACATTAAACTTAAAAAATATATTATTATTATTTTATTCAATAACTATTTATTTATATATAAATAGATATTTATTGTGAAACTGTATATAACTTTATATATGATAGTATATATATATATATATATATTTATATGATATATTATATATATAATATATAACATTTATTTAATAACTTTATTAAAATACTTTATATATATAAACTTTATAGAATCTTTATATAATCATTACATAAACTTTATAAAAACATATTATATAAACTTTTATGTAAAACTATTTATATAAAATCACTCTATATAAACTTACTATATAAACTATATTATATATAAACTATTATTTATGATAACTTTAATAAACTTTCATTAAACTTTACATAACTTTATATAATATAAAAACTATTTAACTGTAAAGATTTATTTAAACTTTATTCAAACTCTCACCTAAGCTGTGTCTTGCCAGCATATTATATAAACTATTTACATATAATACGTTATAATAAAACTTTATATAATCATCTATGTAAATAATCTTATATTATTAAACTTATATATAATCATTTATTTATAAACTTTTATATCATAATAAATTTATATAAAACTTTTACAATTAGACTTATATGTAAAAATTTTATATTAAAACTTTATATATAAAGTTTATAAACTATTATTATATATTATTGACTTCTATTTATATACCTTTACACCCAACTTTACAATAAAATACTATAATACTTTATAATAAAATTTAATTAGAATAATATCTTATGCATAAAACTTTAATATAAATAACTTTAATATAAAGTTATTAATATAAATCTTATATTATTAAAATACAATATATAAATACACTTATATATATATAATATTATATATAAACTTTAATAATAATACTTTATATAAATTAACTTTATATACACTTTTACATTAATACAGTAACTATCTTTACTGTATTACATATAAAATAGAAACTTTAATATAAACTTTACATATAAACTTCTATATAAACTTTAATTAAAACTTACATAAACTTTACAATATAACTTTTTACAATAACTTTACATAACTATATTTATCATAAAACTTTACATAAACTTTGTCTAAACTTTACATAAAATAATCTTATATAATAAATAACTATTATTATTTAGACCTTACATTGATAATACATTTATATAAATCATTTATATATAAATTTATATATAAACTATTATATATAATAATATTTATTATATAAACTTTATTATTAAACCTTTATTTTAAACTGAAGGATAATAAACTATATATAAAACTTTTATATTAAAACTTTTATATATACATAAAAGATACATATAACTTTTAACATAAACTTTATAATAATAACTTTATATAAATCCATTTATAATAAACTTTATACATAAACTTTATACATAATTTTTACATATATATATATATTTATAAAAGTTTATATAAAGTTATATATATTATAAACTTATATAAACTCATATTTAACAAGTATTGAATGCCTAGGTTTTAATAAACTTTTTTAACATATAAATTTACATAAATATTAACATTTAAACTTTAATCCACTATTCTCGCTTAAAAACTTCATATAAAATATACTTTATAATAATAATTAAATAAAAAAAAACTCACATAAATATTTATTTAAACTTATTTACATATAACATTATATATAAACTTTTTACTAAACTTTATATAAACTTTATATAAACGTTATATAAACTTTACATTTATATAAACTATTGAACTTTACAAAAACAGATTATAAAGTGTGTTGAAATTTTAATAAACTTTTTATAAATAACTTTAATTAAACTTATATTAAAATTTATTTATTAAAACTTTATTTAAACTTTATATAATATTTATTAACAATAAAACTTATTTATACATAAACTTATACATATACTTACTATAACATAAATAACTTTAATAATAAATAAATACTTTACATAAACTTACATAAAACTTTACATTTAAAACTTACTCACATAAAAACTTATTAATATAAACTTTAATATAAACTTTATATATTAAAATTATATTATATATATAACTCTAAGCTAACTTTACATTAAAATCATTTATTTTATAACATGCAAATTATTCTTTTCTTAACTAATCATAACAAGTATCTGTCATTGTATAAAACTTTAATATAAACTTTAATAAATAAATTATATATTTAACTATTAAATATATTAACAAGTTCATTATATATATACATTAAAACTTAATATACTATATATAGTAATAACATTTTCATTATTAACTTTATGTAACTTTACATATAAGAACATAACGAACAAAACATTAATAAACAAATAAAAAACTTTACTATTTAAAGTTATTTTATGGTACTTATTACATTAAGAGGTTAACTGTATTTTATAAGTTTGATATATATATAAACTTTAATATTAACTTTATATATATATTATACTTATATATAATATATATATATTTATATATATATTAAACTTTGTAGTTATTTTTTGGTTAATAACAACAAAAACAACTACATAAACTTAACATAAACTTTAAATAACTTTACTAAAGTTTACCTCCTTAACTTACATAAACTATTAAATAAAACTTATATAAACTTTTACATAATAAACTATTTAAAAGTTAAATATATATATTAAAACTTTTTATATATAAACTTTATATAATATTATATATTATTTATATTAAATCATTAACCAATTGTACTTATATATAACTTTTTTAATATAAAACATATTGTATTAATAAGTTTAAATAATACTATATAAACTATTTACTATTAAATACATATTATATAAATTCACATGAGTCATTATATATATTAAACTTTACATTAAAACTCTTTACATATGATAGTCTTGCTTACATAAACTTATAATAAATACTATATTATATATAATAACTTACATAAATATTATTATATAAATCATTAATATATAATACTTTTTATATAAACTTTTATATAAAACTATTTATATATATATACTATAAACTTTACAAAACTTTTTCTAAACTCTTTAAAACATAAACTTTAAATATAAACTTATAATAATAATAATTTACATAAATTACATTAAAATACTTAACATTAAAATTTTACATAAACTTTATATAAACTTTATTAATATAACTTTTAACATAATACTTTTATAATAAACTATTACATAGCCAAGTCGAATATTAGACATCATATAACTTACATAATTACTTGACATAAAATTAACATCATATCTGTAAATAAAAGTTTTAATATAAGCATGTTATAATAAACTATATCATATATTAAACTTTATTATATAATTAAAACTTTTATATATAAACTATTTATATAAACTTTAATCAAAACTATATTTTTATATATATAATTAAGAAATTTATATATAAACTTAATACAACATGAAATATATCTAATAGTTTGTTCAAACTTTTATGCATAAAATTTTATATATAAACTTTAATAAACTTTATATAAATTTTATATAATGAAGTTTATATAAACTTACATTTAAAACTTTTACAATAAATTTATACTCTATAACTAGATATCATTTTATACATAAACCTTAACTAACAGTAACTTTCAAGCTATTTAGCCATAAAAATTCCATAAATCTAGCATCTTAATTTTACATAAAACTTAAATATTATAATTTTTACCATTTAACATCTTATCGATATACGATTACAACACACATCTATCAATGTAAAGAATTATTTAGACGATTACTTTAGTAATAAACTTTAACATTAACTTTACAATAAACTTTATATAAAACTTTTTATATATATATATATCATATGCCCTCAACATTTAAGTAGATATACTATATAATTTAAGTTTAAATCAAATTTTACATATAAAATATCTTGAGGACCTGGCTATTCAAACAAACATTTACATAAACTTTTCAACTATAAAATTTATTTGTATAGTTATTATATACATAAAACTTTCTTAAAATATTGTAAATTAATTTTTTATATATATATAAACTTTTATTTGTTAAACCTTTAACCTTAGAATAAAAAACGTATCTCCAAATGTCACATTATATTAACTTTATCAATGCACACGGTTTGTATTGCCCTGTGCAAAGTTTATAAATAAAAAAAAATAGTTTTAGATTCTATTTAGTCTTTATCAGGCATATAAAATGTTTAAACTTTAATAAATACTTTAATAAATACTAAAAAGAAATCAAAGTATATTTATTATATATAAAACTTTTACATACACTTATACAGAAGAGAGTTTACACAAGTTTTTTACAACAGCAATTATGTCCTAAATTTTTAAATAAACTTTATATATAAACTTTATATAACTATATATAAACTAATATATATAAATATTTATCATTAAATCATTTAAATAACTTTAACAACTCTTTATTATTATAACTTTAAATTAAAATCATTATAATAAAAATCTATATATATATAAATATTTTATTATAAAAAGAACATATAAAAAATCATTTATATTAAAACTTAAATAATACTAAATACTATGAACTGAAAGTCCTAAGCAACTTAAGATACACAATACATTTTTCAGAATACCTAACCACTACCCCACACAACAGATAAGCTTTCCATAAAACTTTGCTAATTAAATAAATTATTACATAAAACTTTATAAATATAATTATTTTAACTCAATTAAATTTATTTTTTATACGTTTTTTATGAATATAACTAATTATATAAACTTTATAAAACTTTACATAAACATTTACATATAAACTATATTTTACATAATTCTATTTATATATATAAAACTTTACATAAACTTTTTAAAAACTCTTATATAACTTTACATAAATTAGGTTGCACGGAATATATTCATAAAGAATCTGATAATACTTTAATATAAAACTTTACATTTAAACTTTAACATAAAACTTTACATAAACTATTATGTTAAATAAATATTTTATTGTAAATCATTTATACTTCTGTGTTATCTTAAAATGGAGCATGTAAAACTTTAAATAAACTTTTATATTCAACTTTATATAACTTTTATATATAAATAAACTTTCAATAAATACTATTTATATCTAAATTAAATGATACTTTATTTTAAAACTTATTATTAGTATACTTTATATATAAAATAAACTTTATAATTTCTTCACTTATATAATATTTACATAATACATTTATATAAAACTATTTACATATAAACTCTTTATAAAACTTTAAGAAAAATACTTATTATAATATAAACTTAACATATTAATATATTTATATATAACAACTTTACATTACTATTATAAACTTTACATATAACTTTACATAAACTTTATCGTAAACTTATATAAACTTATAAAATAAACTTTATATATAAACTTTCATTATATAAACTTTCATTATATATAAACCTTTATAAAACTTATAATATAAATATTTTATTAATTAATACATTTATATATATAAACTATAATCATAATAACTTATAAAACAAACTTTACTCATAAAATAATATTACATTAAAATTTAAAATAATAAACTATATCAACGAAGAAGCATGGAATAAACATTACATAAACATTGTTTTTTTTTTTAAATTCTTAAACTCACGGTATTTAAAGCATTGAAAACCTAAAAGACATGAGAAAGAGCTTATATATAAACTTAAAAACTTCCATACACATCGTTATAAACACACAATTATAAAATAACCCCATATAATTTTTAAATTCTTAAATTTTCTTTGCCTCTAACATTGAAACCCCTAAACCATATGTGAAAACATCAACATACAAGCTTTCAAACATAAAATCACATAATGAGATACACAAACAAAACTTTTAAACGTATTTCACCATTCTAAATCGCTAAAATGCTAAAATATACACAATCAAAAACGTACGCACACTGCCACACAGAAAAAAAACATGTTTTTATAAACATAAAAACACACGCAAAAACACCACAATCACAAAATATTGATACTGTTTGAAATTTGCTATTTAAAACAGTAAAGCACAACAAACACACTGATACAAACATACTACATTCACTTACAAGCATACAAAATTATATTTGTTTGTCATCAGGCAAAAGCGCTAAAAATGCTAAACATTAACGCATAAACATATAAATTGCCAATACACATGAGCTTACAAAAATAATGATATTTATTTTAGATTCTTAAATTTACTGTACTTAAAACATTAAAATACCCAAAATACACAGTAAAATTGCTTTATACAAACTTGTGATAATTAGTATCCACCTAATTACATCGACGGGGATAGGGATGAAGCCAATTTACAATCAATCTTCCTATTGTATATTTATGTGCATATAATACTTGGATTTGTTAAAACATCATTTCCAGAGTAATGTAAAGTAAGGTAATGTGGAGCATAATTTTTTTTAATGTAATTGAAGTCATTTTGACCAATTTTTTAATATAAACCTTGAATACGATCCTATTTTTCTCCAGTCCTTTCGAATTATGAAATATCCATTCTCTCTCGAACACAATTCACTATGGATCATTGTATTATTTAGTGCCAGATATTAATGTTATATATTAGGGTTACGTATTCCCCATGTTTTCTCATACAATTAATCCAATAGTCTACACAACTTTTGAACGAGCTACATACTCCCAGTACATAGCTAGAAATAGGTGTTGATTGTGGTAAACATTGAACTTGGCAAAGATGCTTTTCTCCTTTTCGGCATCTATCTATTGTGTTTTTGAATAGTTATAAATTGCAAACGCTTGCAATCCATCATGCCTCATATTTTTGAAAGCGTATATACTAATTAAATATTCACAAACCTTGCTACGATATTTTTATCCAACTGAAATTCATTACCTGCGTACCGGCTGAGTTTCTGTTATTAGAGGTTTCCTACTTGCTCTACATTCCTTTAGATTGCTTTCCAAGAGTATTTTCCTTTCTGTGCTTTTAGAATCTAGAATCTATAGTCACCTCGTATTAATATTTCAAACAGTTCAGGGTTTGTAAACTGTCTTTGAGCAAGGGCTTTTCTGCACAATACCCTGCGTTCTCCTTCTTTGACGACATTCTTAGAACTTCTGTTCTTTCTGATTTATCGGTTACTATAATGAACTAAGTTATGGGCTCTTTCCCAAGGAAACACTGGTGCGTCTGTGTCATATAGCTCCAGTCTAGCCTCTGCTCCACTACAACCCCACATCCGAACAGCAATCGTTGATAGGGATTCAATGTTGTGGTTTTGCTTAATGAGAGATGTTTTGCAAAAGAACGTGCCGAACATCTTCCTTCTGAAAGCTATGATCAAAGCAAAGCTCCGATGCTCTTTATACGGTTTTGTTCTCTCAACACGTTTTTTTTGTGTAATTCCTCTACATAACATTTGCTTGTAGATAAAATTATATCCTCTCGGACTTCTAGAATATGCACGATTAGACTACCATTTCGGAGGTTATATCCATTAAAGTTGTTTTCAAAAGTAATATATAAAATATTAATTCACATTAATTCAAAAGTGGTCAGGAACACGAAATATGCACAAAACAAAAGGATGTTGCATTCTTTTTGCACACCAAAGTATATTATTAAAAATGCATAAAGAACGATGATTTGAAAGGTATATTTATTATTAATGTTGTTAGTACAATCGTTGATCCGTTATATTAGATAAATATATTTGAATAAAGCTTAGAGAAATTTTTTTAATCCTCTGATTAGTTTGAATAATTAATGACATTAAATATGAAGGATACAGTGGACTCCGAATAGAGAACGATTTTAAAGATATTAAGGAGATAGCTCAAACAAACTTTTTTCAATCATACGATCGCCCTACCGAATCTTTAGTTATTTTTTGTGGAATATTCATCATCCTTGATCTCAAGATATTTGTCATTTCTGAAGAGAGTAAAAAAAAGTGAAAAAAAGAGAAATGAAAAACAATAGAAAAGAAGCCACACAACCATCAGAAGTTCTAAAACATAAATAGGATATATATATCATATTATAGTACTATACTTATATAGTAGTAGATATGTATAATATATTCATTATTATATATTTATTATACCACACTGACCACAATATACTACACCTAACATACATACATAATCAACTATTCTTATTCATAATCAACTAATATTAATATATATTACTAAACTACCCTATAACCCTGAGCTAAAAACAAATAATACACACTCACCACACACATACAAATAACTCTTCAATATAATACTAGTCCTACACTTCTATACTGGTATACATCCAGGCCCTATATAAAAATATGAATACCCTCATAAAACTAGTATATTAATATATTAACCATTATAGTATTTAATTACTACTTGACCTATACTACTAGTATATATAGTATATATTACACCCCTCACTCCTCCCACCAATAAAATTCACAAATAATATATAACCCATACTCACAGATACTACATATAACAATTAATATTACAGATAATAATTTACACGACGCAATATATCTATACAGTATACATATACCAACCATAAGTAGAATAAATAACATATTTAAGATATGCTCACGGTATACCTCACACTCCCCTACCTACCATCTATAATAATCACAATCATAATACACCAGTATGGACTAGTCGTATATACACCATATTATGATATATATATAATACCTAGTAAGTATATAAGTACCCCTACAAACTACACACGGGCACATAGTATCTTCTATATAACCTCACATAACCTGAGTAACAACATACTACCATATTACACACACACCCTACTAAACTAATACGATACTATATAGATTCCCCACTACCACTAGCATAACTATCACATGAAACCTAATACACAGCACAGCAACCCCAACCTACTTACTAAACCTCTGTTACTATGAGAAGAACAATGTACTCTTCCTGGTAAGATAGATTGTCTAATGCTGGAATGCTTGGCAAAATGTATAATATATTACCGTTATAGAAACAACAAAGATATCCCTATAGACTGAAATGCGTTTCCATAATACACAATTCAACAACCAACAAGTCTTACAGTAGATCTACAAAATCTTTAAAAAATATTTATTATCTAGTCGTTAAACCAATCATTAACATTGAGTAAGTGGAACTTTTCAGTTCCTATTGCTGTTTGCTTCGATGTTCAAACTCAATTATTAACAAAGCATTGTAAGTGTAAATTTCCCTTGTGCAAGTCGTTTAATCTCATTTGCTAGCACCTCAATACACCATGTAATGTAAGACTCGCTCTCTCACTACTTGACACATCAATTCGAGCGAACACGTAATACTAATACCAACGCCATCTATATAAAACTCTCACTACTGTCGATGGGGAATATCTTAACTATTAACAAGAGAAATCCGTTATTTGTATTATCACTCATTCGCGCCTCATCAACACTAGAAATGGTGATTTTCACTGAATGGATTTTATAATATACTTGTGAGTACCTACTATCTATATCTCACTCACCCTCTTATAGTTAAATATATATCATTATCTCTTACTCTATATATATACCCCTTTTATTTTTATTCTCCTAGACTAATACCCAGCTCCTCTTCTTCTCTACCTGTACCCCTACATACCCCACCTACTCACACATCAGTATATAACACAAGGATCTTTACACACCTCACCATACCTACATATATTTAACCTAATAAATATTATATATTTTATATACCTAGCCTACCCTCACCTCACTCCCCATAGCGTGATAATAAAACCATAGATATTATAACCACACACACATATAATTATAATAACCATCACAACGAAAAAATAAAAAAATATAAAAAAAAAATATATATAATTATTATAACGAGTTATATATTATATAATAATTATATAATTATAGAGAATATATTTATTGATATAGAGATTACATATCACAGTATATTGTATATATAATATAATAGTCATACTATTAACATAGTTACTGTTAATGCGGTTGTTATTATAGTTTATATATAGTCATAAATATTTCTCAGTCATCGTTGGAAGATCACATGGAATAACAATTACTATCAATTTACTATATATAGATAGTCATATTCGTCGGAGATAAGATTATAAATATATTATATATAGTAATAATATTTAGTTTTTATACTATAGTATATATTTTATATGATAGGTATACATAATTTCACTATAATATAGATGCATAGCCTTATAAGAGTGTATATCTCAAATTAAGGCACGACAAGATATACGTGACTGAAGGAAGGTAAGAAAAAGCTCTAGTTGAAGAAGCTGTCGAGCACATCTTTTATTGGGAACAAGTTGCATAGTATGACATGGGATTTCTTCCTCCTAGAGCATCGTAGGTTATTGAGTAGTGAGGCCACAAGGTGCAGCCAGAAGGGTCCGAAGTATGAGAGTGTATCGAGGTTCGGCGCTGCACAGCAACAAGGTTGGTTAAGCTTACGGCAACGAGCCGCGGGGGGTGTTGTGGTTTTTGGTCTCTAATAGTCCTTGTATGAACCACTCTGGCACGGATGACTTGCCTGTAACCTGCCTTGCTATGCCCGTGATGAGGTGGGTCGAGATGTCATGTGACAGTGATTTGTTCTAATTACGTCGTTCAAGTTGCCTGAGTGTAGGTCTCGGATGGGAAGTGGAGTGGGGGTTGCACGTCTGTCGGGAATCTCGACGCTTTCAGGAATATTCCCGACATAATGTTCGATTGGGTTGAGTGTCGAAGGTACTAATATTTGCTGGTGTCACTTGAAGCTGTTATTATGAACCGTCCTAAGGTAGTTGTTCACACTGTGGGCCTTGTTGTGGTCTTGCAATTTTTGTTTGTTTTTTTTATGCTATTAGTGATGAAAGAGTAAAAACGATGCAGGGGAACATAATGTGCACGATAATATTGGTTCGAGGGAAGTACTGTGATTACTTCGTACTGTAAAAGGTACCCCATCAAGATGTTGCAGCCTCAGTATGCCCGATAAGAGATGCCTCCCCCAGACGATAACAAACCACCTCCAAATCGGCGTGCACCTGCAGCACAGTTGCATTGCGCGAACGATCTTCAGTTCGGTCGTCGGTATAGTTGCTCTAGCACGTCCTGTCAGAGGCGTGTCAGAGACACTCTCGACTCGTCCCTAAAGAGCACCCCTTGCCCAATCATCCACCGTTCAATGGATGTGTTCTCAGTCCAATGCCAGTATATGCTCTTTCGATGTGGCGTGGTCGTGCGGTTTGGACAGACCATATGGAGGCTCGCCTCCCGAGGGGCAGGTAATTTTTGTTTGCCACAAAGCGGTGAGAACGCCACTGTATTGTTCCATTAGTCGGTCACCCTGGTGCATGTACCCAGTTATCCAGCCGCCAGTTCTGTATCAGCTGCAGATGAGTCAATGCCAAGTTCATTGTGTTGGACTTCATCAGATATATGCCGAGCTGCTCGTAACGCTTATTATATTTATCTCGATCTTAGCAGTTTGAGTATTATTAATTATTAGAGTGTCAGTGTTGTTATCCTTATTTATGGATCTATTAATTCATTAATTTACTAAATTTACACACACACTGCACACACACACAATTATTATTATCTCTAAGTTGGCATATTTAATTATTCTTACATTCACCTCGATTACATAACGTATTTAAAGAACTAGAATATATTTACTAATAAATTAAAACTGTTATTATGTTTCGACTTATTCACAATATTCCATTTTTTAACGTATTAAAAATATTATAACATTTTTAAATTTAACAAATAAT
>JABUQX010056477.1:15000-55000 GCA_015478945.1 Trachelipus rathkii | reverse complement strand
TATATAATATATATATATATATATATATATATATATATATATATATATATAATATATATATATATATATATTATTATATATATATATATTATATATATATATTATATATATAATATATATATATATATATATATATCATTCATATTGATTTTAAACAACCTCTAAAATGAATTACTGCACAAGAAGACCATTAAAACTGATTATAGGTTCTAAATACTAAGTGATTCATTGTTATTATTGAAAATTTTTATTTTTATAAAAAGTTTATCATGATAGTATTTATAAAGTTTCCTTTATTTGAAATGAAATATTTTTTGTTAGGTTGTCTTTTGGGCCTTTAAAGATAATTTACTACAATGTTATATTCATTGTAAAGCCTCAATATAAAATTTCTTTTTATTGATAAAGGTGAAACTTATTAATGTTGTTTACCAGTTTATCACTTCACCTTCCAAATTATTATTGCAAATTATTACTAACCTATTAAACTTGCTTTATTAAACATTTTTCAATATTTTCTCTATAAAATATTTTATAATATTATTTTCTGGTTTCCTTATTCACACGAACAAATTCTGTAAAACTGTCACAGTAGGACTGGCTGACCCATTGGTGCAGTGCTGTACGGTGTGGTGTGTTGCGGTATGGAAAATTCCGGGGCATGGTAAACCCTATGTAACAGTATTTAAATTTGGTATTTTATAAATTTGATAATTATTAAATGTACTCATACGTTAAAACTATATTACCTTACAATTCAGTAGTTTTTCTCTTTTATTAAATTGAAATTTGTATAGTTAATTATAGTTCATAGTTCAAATTAACTTTTTGAAATGCCTCAAGAATAAAAAAAATAATAAGAGATATTAAAGACAGGGCTGCGGAACCGGCAAATTTTTTTCTGGCTCCGACTCCGGCTGCGGCCTCCAGCATTTTAAAATTGAACCGGCTCCGACATCCGGCTGCGGTGCTAGTAAATTTTTTGTCGGCTCCGACTCCGGCTCCGGACTGAGCGCGCTTGCGATAATTCTTCTCCTTACAGTCATGAAATCATTAATTCTGATACAAAATTTTGAGGATATGATGAAATTAAATGTTTGTTAATGACGTCTTTATTAGCTTAGAATTTAAAACTTAGAAAATTTTTATAGAAAATAAGAATTTTAAGAAATACAGAAAAGAATAATTCATTTTCTTCCTAAATTTTAATATAATTCCTGCCTTGAACTGGTGAACTGCCTTAAAGTTCCTAATATAATATTAATTATTTTTTCTCTAAAATCATAAAATACCTGTATAATTGAATTTCCGTGATTACAATAAGGCCTTTTCAGTGAGCCTGAACATATATAACATAATTTTATTTAAACGGATTTTATATATAGTATATATTATATATATATTATATATAATATATATATATATATAATATATATATATATATATATATATATATATATTATATATATATTATATATATATAATATATTATATATAAATTCAACTTTCTTTTCCCCTTAAATTTTAAAAAACTTTTTTTCTTCCTTTTTGAAAAACAAGCCACCCGGAACCCCATATGTAATGATAAATGTATTCCAAAACAATTGTTATTAAAATAAACTTCCCTCAATAAAATCTCTTTAATCGAATGTTCTTAGATCCGATTTATTATTTTTAAAGCAGAAAATTAAGCTCTCAACATTCACTTAAATAGGCAAAGCTGTATTTGTGCAAGCGGCATCTTGCAAAATTTTAGGATAGCAATTGATTGCCTCTTTAACTGTTAATTTGATTTCCGGTCGATTTTCATTATTCCTCTAATGACTTATGGAATTCACCTTTTATTTTCTAGAAGATATTTAGGTTGAATGTCCTTTACTATCATAATGACTGGTGCCATTTGTCCAGTAACTATTTGAGTGCTCCCATTAGTCTTATTATCTATTAAATTTGACTTCTTCATATTGAAGTGACAAAATTCTACAAGGGAGTATCGAGAATCTGCTGAACATCTGACTCCGACCAGATTTCTGTTTATGTGTTATTCATTTTAAGTCTAGTTCGCACAGACACTCCTAGCTTTAAATAAGCAGAATCTTCGTTCTGGAAAGATTCTAAACAACAGATTGTCGATATAAATAATTTCTTTCAGTTAACATTATTTCCTTTCTTTTCACATGGAACTTATTTGAAATTTACTAAAATCCGTTCTCAAAAAATTTTCCTGCAGTCAAATCTTCTGATTGAATATTTTTTTGTTGTAAAGTATGGGTGTTTTAATAATTCTCTGAGGGTTTTGATTTGTTCCCACTGACTGTAGGAGAGAGAGAAAGTTCAGAGGTACCGGCAGCCATCATAACTACTACTATAATAATTTTAGTTGCGAACCTTTAGAGCATTAAGACATGTACCTTCCCCATCTTGTCTCTGACCTAAGATTGCCACTTTTGCAGCTTTATTATTCTTTAGAACTTCCATTATTTTTGGGGTACGTGCTGTTTGCTATATGTCTCGCCCTGCTTATAAGATTTGCTGCTATGAGTATTGTGGAGACCACCATCGCACTGCTAATGTAAAGTATGAACTCCACATTCTCTCATGTGTGCAATGTTAAAGTTATCGGAAATATTCTTTTCATAGTTTTATCAAATTCATTCTGAAAGACAACTATTACTCTTCGTTTTGACATTCAATAAAATCAATACACATTTACCAGCTTCATATTCCTCACCCTCATTGTCCTTTATTTATTTTTCAATCGTACTGATCGTGTTTGATGCGTTATCCGTAACTAAGCTAATTACTTGTCGCTTGTTATTTCGAATTCTTTAAGAATGTCGTAACAAATTCTGAATAATTTTCGCTGAAATGTTGAAGATTTGGTTTTCTTTTACTGCTAACAGTCGTTTTAGAAAATAAGTTGTTTTTATTCTTCGTCCATATATATAATATTATTGACAAAATAATTTATGCTTTGCCCATGCGTAAGTATCCATTTTTAAAGCACAAAGCGAGTAATTGTTTTATTTTTAAAGCTTATTTTTTTTAAGTTTATATTTTCTTCTGAGAACTATTTTACAAATATTTTTCCCAGTCTAAAGGGACTTCCAGTTTCTAAGCCATGTTTCCACACAGTGCTTTAAATTCTGGTCATGCAAAGAAACCTAATGGGTCACTAACTTTAACAACCATTATAATCAATTGTATTTTGAAATTTTCACTTAACATAGACAGAACTAGTTTATGGAAACTGAAAAAGTTTCCATTTTAGTCTGAGTTTTTGAAAATTAAAGGTTTACCCTGATTACCTTTAGCTTCACCTTCTTTTTAACAATTGCAAGCAATGTCTGGATGATAGCGCTTTAAATGTCGCATTAATTTAAGGATCAATAGATATAATTGTGACCCCATGAGTAACTGGTAGTTAGGTAGACTCTTTTGTGCATGATCGAACTGACTCTTTCCCATCAACGGTGTTAACTATTTCATATTGACCAAATGCACGTATCTTTTACTCAGAGTGAGAATATATTCAAAGACATGAAGGTGTCTGATTTTAGCTAATATGGGCATGAATTTTTTCTAAGGAATTAAACTTAATTATTAAAGTTATTATAGATAGAAGCGGAACCTTTTTTATATAACTAATAAATACACATAGCAAATTTTCTGAAAAAAAGAGATATATATATATATATATATATTATAAATATATATTATATATATTATATATATATATATTATATATATATATATATATATATATTATATATATATAGTATATATAATATTAAGTAGAACTGACGAACGATTGGGACTATATACAAGAAGATGTAGACTTTAATCTAGCGTGCCTGAGTACGAATACTTTCGATATCATCATAACAGGGAATAACGGGTGGAAGATATAACCAGAAGCTGGAGGGGCGAAAGAAAAATATCGAAAAAGACTTGGAAATCTTGCGTCAAAAATTAGGTTCAGGGTTAAAAAATAGGATTATATTTAATTGAAATTATACACATTTAATTCTATATTAAATAAGGTTTTTATGACCACTATGTGGGGTAGACGAAAGGATAAACCAACACTTCTATTTTGTCTGAAGATGGCCCGCACATCCCCTCACACCGGCCCACGCATAGGTTTCGCCCTGTAGCGCCTTGCCTGGCGACCGTCCCTAACATTTTCCCCGGGGCTCCACCGGAGAGATCCACAGGTACAATATTTAGACTGGGACACGGGACCTTCCTACCGTAACAACGGGCTTATCGGGCGGGTATCGGGAGGACCTGATCCCTGTGCGTGCAAGGTCCTTTTCAGTTGTACAGGAGACACCTTACCACCGGCGAGGCATTCTCAGGGCTCTTCGCCTTATAATTTGAACAAACACAAGCACAAAGCAGTCGATGATGCACGAAATCGTACAAACCCGAGTGTAACGAAAAAGAAAGAGGACAGTCCTGCGGCTCGTTCTCCCCTCCCGTGGACCTGTACGACCCGCTTCGCCGTCAGCCTCGTGTCCGCCTCCGCCTCTCCGGCGTCGTCCGGGCGCACCGTGGCTCCCCGCCTCCTTTGTGGCTCCCGCGGAGATGAACCGACCTGTAGGATACTGTTTAAAGGTTTTTCTGTATTGTTCCTTATATAACGATTTATAAATAATCGTAATAATTTCGAATTTTTTTCCGGTGAATTACCAAATAGGCTTTTTTAAGTGCCTTAAGAACCCATCCCTTTGTTCGGGAGCGGTCGTAACAATTATCACGATAGGACAGTTTCTCGATTATCAAAAAGACAGATCTTGAACGGGACGCACGATATATTCATGCAGGCGTAGTGAATTTTCTTAGGTATATCTCATAAAATTTAAAGAATCAATATAGACCTCGGTAAGGACTCGGTACAATACAGAGGTTGGAATAACAATTTGCCTTTAAATACCGGGCCACTCTTTGGGGGTTCTCAAAATGGTTTTAAACCCTTTATTTCCGTGAGGTATCACATATTTTAAGGAGATAAGACCAAATTACATTCACGATGCGGCGGCCCCTTCTTCTCAAAGATGGCCCGGACGGGGTACACGACAAGAGTAGGAAAATTAATTAATTAGAGTATTAAATTGAAAAGAACACAATAAAGTTATGATATATTCACAGCAAACCCGCCCAAGGTCATGGACCCTAGAAGCAACATTCTCTGGAAGGTAACTCGGACAACATCGGTGTCAGCCGGGATGTGAAAAGGAAGCATAAACTATTAAATATCGACGATACGGATAAGGAGAATATATCGGACAGCGGAGTTTATCCAGACTCTCCAAAAGAGGGCTGGAAAGAGGAAGAGTTCCTAAACCGGACACGCTTTGAGGGGTGTCCCATATATAATCTAACGAATTAGTAAAGCTTCATTGCGTACAATAAGAATCAAAGAAGGAGTGGCGAAAAACATAAGATACGAGCATAGATCACATGCGATCGGGCAACTAAAAATATCTGTAAACGATATCAGAGACTACTTCTACTGAGATATCTGGTCGGCGATCTACTCAAGTACGGATAAAAATTTGGACCCTGAACGCATGGTGATATCCCTAGGGTATTATGCATGGGGATTCACCTTATTTTCGAAGAAGGGGTGAGCGCAAGCCGAATTCCGGCGCCTAGGACGGCAGTTTGCGCGAGAGGCGGCGTAAGCCATGACTCCCTTCTAGGAACGTGTTGGGCGACCCCCTTTTTGGCTGACGTTTATATGATTGACACCGATATCTCGAACGTCTCTGTAAACATTTTGCAGCGGGCAGAGACGATCAAGTAATTCCTGCGGATTAACGGGATAACGAAAACTTGATATGATTGGTTGTCATAATAGCATTAAATTTGCATTTCAGTTATTAGTGGGTCCGGCGTATAGGTAGTGGCGAGGTTCTTGTAGGAGCTCTGCCATAACAGGCTTACGTCGTAGGACTAAAAACCTGCATACTAACGGTCAAGAGCAAAACCGGTCTACAATGTGTGCCCTCTTGTTTAGGGATCCATCCAGTAGCGGGCCCGAGTGACAGTGGATTCGAACTAGATAGTCTCTTTGCGTTCAGATCTACCACACAGCGACCCCGCACGCCCACGATAGCAGCCACAGCTCACAATACAAGTTAACGTGAAACATAAATAGCATAATAGACAAACTTATTCATCATCAGAATGAACGCACAGAAACTCACAATGACATTTTAGACGCACATTTATCCGGCGGTCTCATCTGCAAAGCATCCATTAACCGATCTCACACACCACTCAGGCCACATCTAGAACCGAGCTTCACTCCATTGTTAGACACTACTACTACACTCACCATTAGGAAACACACACACAACACCACACAGCACAACTACTCACTCAGACACAACACAGCACGCACTTAACCACACAACACACACATTCATCGCCATTCGCGCAATTACGGCACCACTACCTATAACTCGACGCGAGGTCACATGCCTCTATTAGGATACCCAATTTATCCTCTTCTTGATATCACTTAACGTTTGCTTCAGATTGAATTCCACGGCCCAAAAGGATCGAGGAATCCGATTAGAACGAAGACGACCAGTTTCGGTCGAAGAACAAAACCGCCACGACCTTTTGCTCGCTGATGCTCAGGCTTTAGGTGCCTCACCGTTGCGGAACGTCAGCCTTTGTAAAGCATTGTTCCAACTTCAGCATACACTACACGCTCTTAGAGTCAGCAGCACGCATGTTCTAGTTCAGTCAGAGCTCACAGTCAGCCGAGCCATCAGTACAGCAGCTCACTTAAGCTAGCAGAGAAAGTCAGTGTCTCGAAAGCGCAGTGTCATGACAGTGCTGCTAATCATGCTATGCAACAGCAAAGCAAAGTCGCCGACGGTCTCAGAGTATCTTAGGATCCAGTCCCGCATGAGTGCTGAGTCGTCCGAAGAATAAGAGTGTCCTCTTGGGTTGCTAGTGAGACCAGGTTTAGTAGGCCACCTAGTGCTAGGAATCCTGCAAAGAGTGGCGCGAGTGTTTCGTAAGACCCATTTACAAAGCAGACAGTGTTGGACTCATATGATTAAAGCGACAAGAAATAGCTACCTGGTCTTTCTACCTAAACGGCCTTTTAGCAGCTATAACACTGTGAACCTATGAAGGGAACTAAGGCTAATATCGGAATGCATCGGTATTCTCTGCAGGAGCTTATAAAAGGGTTCTTATAAAAGGATTCAATCCCGCAAGAGACACTTCAAAGGCGTGTTATGTTACGATCCCATCGATTATATACAAATTTTTACGCAGCCTAGGTATGCTTCATCCTTGAGTCCTCAGGACACTTCTCCTGTACCTGAGAGCGAAACCAGACTTTCGTTGGACTCCAGTCTCAGCCGCACGCGCAGCCTGCGGTCGCCTTCCACAAGCCAATCGTGCGGTCAGGCTGCACGCCTACTATTCGTTGCGCAGAGTCTCGAAGATATTACGTACGAAACTATTGCAACGATCAAATTCTGTTGTATTCATGACGGTTTTATAGTCTTCTCGTGTATAATAATATAATTACCACACTGTTATCATTGTAGGTATACAGCTTCCATGCTAGGAGACATCAACGAGACCTGCATTCTGGAAGCTCGAGGTCACCACTCTCATATCCGCTGAGCCAACCAGGTATACGGCGATATTCCTTATTAAGCGAGATTTTTGTTATTATTTCATTTGTACTTTTTATCTAAGACTTGTTTTCACCTTTTAAATCTTATTATCCACCATTTATGCTAAAGACTCCTTTTAGATCGCTTTGCAACCCTCGTGTATTAGGACATTTCATAGTGAGACCCACATTCTTCTGAATTGCTAGACGAAGTATAAACCCTTATACTTTTAAAGGAACCTTAAACAGTTAAAAACAGTAAATCAATTAGCCGAAATTCCGATACACCAAGGATTAGTACCTTTTGTTTTAATGCTTATACTGGGCATATTAAATCAATAATATTATTAACATTAATATTTATTCTTTTTAATACTTTTTTATTTTAAGAATTGTTAAAAAATTGTAAGGGTAGAATAAAAACACACAGAGTTTCGGTTATATAATCATTTTATTTACTAAAATATGCACAATTTTCATTAAAACATATACTTGACGATTAAAGCAGGTAAAACAGGGTAAACTCATACCAATTGCTAGGGCAACAAGGGAATTAGTAGGCTTTGGCTTTTATCTGCTTTACTGCTTTAACTCTTCACTGGCTTTAACAATCATGATAATTTTTAACATATGGTTTTTTTAGACATTTTTTATTTTTGGTTTAAATACTTTTTATTTATAAATTTTATAAAATTGTAATGTAAGAAGAAAAAACACAGAGTGGTACTGTTATATAAAACATTCTTTTTTACTAAAATTAGGTACGGATAATTTTATTAAAAACATATACTTTAACGAGGACCTTAAGGGCAAGATCCAATTTTGGGGTGGGGCTGGCCCCCATTTTCAACCCCACCTAAAAATGGACATAAAATTCGAATTTTCAGCCGATTTTGCTATATAAACACAAAATGTAGCTTTTTTTTTGCCCTCTTTAACTTCAAAGTGGGGACGACTTTAATGAGTCTGTAGTCATCTTTTCAGAATTTTCAATTTTCAAAATTCATTAAAAAATTCAAAAATTCTGAAGCATTTTTTTGGAGGCAGAACTTCAGAATTTTTTTACAAAATGACTTCAAACTTGAATATGCATAGATAGGTACATTATCTAAAAACGTACAGAAGTACTTTTTCGATTTTTTGAATTTTTTAGTGCTCAGCGTCCACCAATTTCCAAACCGATGTCTTTTTTTAAAATTTTGAAATGAAAATTGCGAATAAATTTTTTTGTTTTTGGCGAAGTGGAATGAAATTTCAGGGACTATGTAGCGGGGCGAGGTGCACATTTTTTACTTAGATTAATTTCTTTGTATATGAATTAGTTTTGATTTGTTCTGGAACAAATTTTTCCAGAAAACAAATTGTATAAATTCTAAGTAAACTATATTTAAAGTATTCGAAATATTATCTAAGTAAAAAGATGCATCTTTCCCGATTACATATGAAATTTCATCCAATTCACTTGAACAGAAAAAAAATATTAGCAATTTTCTAATTCAAAAATTCAAAAAAAAAAAAATGGTTTGGAAATTGGACAACGCGAGCACAAAACTCAAAAATCGAAAAAGTAACTTTCTTGACTTTTTAGATAATGGACTCTTAAATCATGCATATTTCAGTTTTGAAGTCATTTTGTAAAAATCTCTGGAAGTTGCGCTTTCGAATGAATGTCAGCAGACAACATGAAATTTTCATGACATTTTGAATAAAGATTGAAATTCTGAAAGAAATGACTACAGTCCACAGAAAAACACCAGAAATCAACGGTTTTAGAGGGCAAAAAAACGCTACCATTTTGGGTGTTTATATAGTCAAAATCGGGTGAAAATTCCGAATTTTGTCCATTTTTAGGTGGGGTGAAAACTGGGGTCCGTCCCAAAGGCAAAAAGATGGATCATTGCGCTATTAAAGCAGTTAAAAACAGAAATCAATAGCGCTGTTGCCTGAGCAACAAAGGAATTAAGTAGGGATCTAGTAAGGTCTTTGTTTTAACTGCTTTATTTTGCTTTATCTGCTTTACTGCTTTATCTCATATATTTATATATAATGAGACTATTTAATAAAAATATCTTTTATGTTTTTTAATTATATTTACATTTATGTTATTCACCCCTTTTAACTAAAATTATTTGAAGTTTTTTTAAATAATTCGGAGTTTCTTTATTATTATTTTAGTATTGATGTGATTATTATATTTATATTATTGGATTCATTATTAGGTATTAAATATATTCATTGGGGTTTGATCTATGATTATTGATTATTAAGTGTTGATTATATCGTTATTGATTGATTGATTATTATTATTAGTATTAACTATTATTATTATTAATACAATTCATATTCTGATTATTATTAATATAAAATAAACGCGCACCTCAAGTCATATTGTACACTTGTCATGCAGCGTATTATTCTGAGACACACAGTGCGCTAATCATGACACAGAATTCACGATTAAGCCACACACAACATCACGAACACAAATAATCGAAATGAACAACGAAGAAATTCACAGGGCGCTTCGCAATTCGAACGTAAACACGAAACGCAAAGGTTATTAAACAAACACACTTAACTAAAATTATTTGAAAGTTTTTTAAATAAATTCGGATTTGTTTAATTATTATTTTATTATTATTATTATTATTAATTTATGTAGTATTATTATTATTATTTAAGATTATATATTTATTGGCAAAATTTCATTATTTATTTATACTTATTTGGATCGAGTTAGATTTTCCAACAACTATATTACTTATATATTATTATTATTATTATTATTATATTATATATTATTAATTATTATTATTGTTATTAATTATTATTAATTCATTATTATTATTATTATATTATTATCTTATTATATTATTATTATTATTATTTCACATTATTATATTATTATTTTTAATTATTAATTTTAATTTATTTATTATTTTATATATATTATAACTCCGTCATTTTACTATCTCTCATTCCTTTACACACCAACACAAACACACACACAGCACGCGCACAACACCGCATACACAAGACGAGTTTCAGCCGCGATCGCACATCACGAGCCGCACACACACCAGCAGACACAGGATTCATAGCACAGCAACTACCACACAGCGACATCAGGGAATTCGTTCGTAACAAGCACACACTGGTACTAAAATTATTATGAAAGGGTTAGGTGAATGATCTGGCAGTTTGGAGCTATCTTATTTATCATTCGCGTAGAGTCTAGTGTTTTTGATCGTACTGCCTAATTTCTATTATCCATGAACCTATCTGTCGTCGCGGGTGTGTTGGATTATAAACTACCTTACGATATTTCATGCTAATTAAAATTATATATGATTGCCTGTGATTAATTATTTACTTGAATTTTCTAGATAAATTATAATTAGTCGATAGTCTTATGCCTGATTTGATATTATTTTATCTTGTAATTGTATTATATTCATATTATTTATTATTATTTACAGTTTAATAATTAATTTTTCTTCATGCTACGTCATACTTCTTAGACTAATTCTTTTAATATAGTTCGCCACACTCCTTCCGATACCTGCGCTCAATGCATGTCGCGTTATTTCTAGCAGAATTTTTTCCATTTTCCGCAACACGCTTCTTTTTCTACCGCGCGCGAAATCTCGGTCGTCAAATGAAACAGACCGCTCAAATTTTAATAAATCGGTATTGAAATTTGTGTCGTCGGTGAATACGTTTCGGAAATCGAAGATAACAATTAATTATTTTACAATTTGTAACTCTTATGATTTTAAAGACTCCCTTCATTTTTTCGATAATTTGCATAATTACCATATGTATATCCTTGACGTAGAATCTCTATATACTAATATACCTACAGACGAAGCAATCCATATTTTGACTGAAAAAATATATACTGCACAAAGCATGTTCTACAATCTTTCAAAGCAAGAATTTAAAGATTTACTAAGGTTAGCCTACAATGACACGTACTTGTTTTTCAATAATAAATTATATTTTCAGTCTAACTCGTTAACTATGGGATCCCCTCTAAGTGCTGCATTAGCTAATACTTATTTAAATCATTATGAAATAATTTGTCTCGCCACATGTCCAGTAAACTTCAAACCAACATTTTACAAACGCTACATGGACGATACATTTTTCCTTTTCGATAATAGTAAAGTTTCTCTATTCTTAAATTTTCTTAATGACCAACTACCTAACATAAAATTTACAGAAGAGGAAGAGTCAAACAACACTTTACAAATTTTAGATTTATTTATTACAAAATATTCAAACGGCTTTGAAACTTCAATCTACCGTCAAAACACCTTTGCAGGAATAGGGTTAAACTACTTCAGCCATATACCATTATTTACAAAAGCAATAGTATTAAAACTTTAATTCATAGAGCTTATCACTTATCTTCCGATTTCATTGCATTTCACAAAGAATTCAATTTCTTAACAAGAATTTTCAACTCTAATTTATACCCTGTTAGCTTAATACATAGCACAATAAATAGTTTCCTCAAGACAATTTATGAACCTAAAAACATAGTCTTAAAAGCTGAAAAGAAACTTTTATACATTAAATTTCCAAATTATGATATTCTAAGTCAAAAACTAAAAAAGGAACTTTCAATAATTTTAAATAATACATTTCCACAAATTAAAGCCAATTTGATTTTCACGTATAATAATACAATCCATAATATCATAAATCACAAGGACAAACTGCCGGATATCCTGCGATCCCTCGGCGTTTATAAATTTGTGTGATAGTTGCTCTGCTATATATATTGGCAGCACTGTCTGCCAACTCATTGTTCGAACGAGTGAGCATCTGGGTATATCACCGCGCACAAGCCAAAATATCACTAATCCTCCCAACTCAAACATCAGAGAACACGCAGACAAAAAACACCATCCGTTATCGGTCTCAAATTTTAAGGTAATAGCCCAAACCAACCAACAAACAGACTTACGTATTTTAGAATCATTCTTCATCAAAACTCTCACTCCATCTCTTAATACCGACAACAGTGCATCTAAAACACTAATTATTTAGCTATTTATAAACTTTAATAGGAAATCTTTATGGTGAGCTCCTTTGTTCAGGTTTGGTATTTTGATTTTAAAATTGTAATTATTAAGTAGTATAAACCATGTTATATTTATAATTTGTTTTGTATTATGTGCTATATATATTTGGGGTTATGTGTATGTATTATATATTTTTACTTTATATATATATATATATATATATATATATATATATATATATATATATATATATATATATATATATATATATATATATATATATATATATATATATATATATATATATATTTGTGATTCATACTTTATATTCATATTATTATTTTTTATAGCCTTGATGATGGGATGTATAACTCCCGAAACGTTGGAATTAAATAAAGATGTTTAGAGCCCTGGTGCTTTTATTCATAATCAAATTAATATATATATATATATATATATATATATATATATATATATATATATATATATATATATATATATATATATATATATATATATATATATATATATATATACTACTATATATATATATATATATATATATAAGAATGGATATTTGACGCAGTCAAGACATAAGAAGAATTTCTTCGCACAGTTCAAGGGCGACAGGGCTAGCAACCCGGCCCTTTACTTTGTATTTTGCTTGAAAAACTCTTGGACCAGCATCGGAAACTTTTGCGCCTAGAAACATGATTTCTGGAGGGCTCTGGGAGAACGATTTTGGAGGCCAAATGGAAAAGATGCTAACTCCATCAAAGGTAAAGCCCTACCTAGTATAACTCAGGACCAGCATCCGAAAGCCATTGGGCTGAAAGAGTTTTCTAGAGTGCTCCCGGATCAAGAATTTCGAGGCCAAAAGGAAAGAAGATGCTGGGCCAACTGACAGGGCGAATCCTACCAAGAGAGATGGTGTAGAATATTGTAGAATATATATATATATATATATATATATATACTATATATATATATATATATATATATATATATATATATATATATATATATATATATATATTTATTCTATATATCTATAATTATATATATATATATATATGGCATATTTGTAGATACTGTACTATATGACTTTTTTCTGAAAAAATTTTCCAAGTTCAAAAAAATTTTTAAAGTCAGAAAAGTTAAGTTTAGTTTTTTTAAGAAAATTATTTAGTGGCAAGCTTCTGGCATAATTCCAGGAGCTTGCCACTAAAGAATTTTATAACTGCTTTCCTAAGACTTAAAATTTTTTGAACTTAGAAATTTTCAGAAAAAAGTCACAGTACAGTATCAACAAATATGCCTATATATATATATATATATATATATATATATATATATATATATATATATATATATATATATATATATATATATATATATATATATATATATATATAACTATATTCTGCTGCTATATATATATATATATATATATATATATATATATATAGGTATGAAAATACTAAAATATTTTTTAGTTTTGTTACCCACTTAACCTAAAATATTTTTTTTCCTTTTATTTTTATTATGATTATTAAAATATTATATTATTTTTAAAATCTTTAAATAATAATGATAATAATTTTTAAAATTAATTTTTTATATCTATTTTTGTATTAGATTAGAAGACATTCTTTAAAAAGCTTCTTTCTTCACCTATAAAAGCCAAATATTTGAAAGTGAAAAAAAATCACTTAATTTCAAACATAGTTTAGTGATATTAATAAGTACAGTATTTGGTTTTCACCTGGCATTTCGCAAAGGGCGAAACCTTAAAGATAAGATAGTAGAACAATGGTTAGGACAATACGTAGTATAATGCTGCTACTTACGTGAAATTTATATTCATAATCATATTTTACCGAGCATCAATATTTTACGAAGAATTAATTTCAAATTTTATAAAAGCCAAAAAGAACTGTTCAGTCTTTACACGAATTTCACTTAAATGTTCTAAATCATAGCTTTGTACCAGAAACTATCGAAATATTTCGATATATCCAGCTCCACTGTGAAAGATTCACCGAAATGCCGAAGGGAAGAGAACCAAGATTCATAAAGAAGAGAAAGAGGATCACCAGTAGGGCGCGTTTTACGAAAGCCATATTGGCGATCAGATATAAGATTAGAGGAATTGAGATGTTTCCAAATCTTCCTCTTAAATGGGGCGATAGTTGGGGGGGGGGAGTTGAGGGTGGTCCCCCTTTTCTTCGGCACAGGCTGAATGAGTGCACGTTTCAAGCAGGAAGGGAAGGTCGTAGTAGAAATAGAGTGACGGAATAGTATACCAAGGCAGGATGCAAGCACTGAAGCAGAGGTTTTGAGAACCACAGGTAGAGCCTCCCATATATATATATATATATATATATATATATATATATATATATATATATATATATATATATATATAGTAACAAATATTTATATATATATATATATATATATATACAGGCGTATGATTTTCGTGGTAGAGTTAATATATATATACAGAAAAACATATGTTTATAAAAATATATATATATATATATATATATATATATATATATATATATATATATATATATATATATATATATATATATATATATATACAGGCCGTAGCCAGAATTTTTTTCGTGGTAGAGATTAATATATATATATATATATATATATATATATATATATATATATATATATATATATATATATATATATATATATATATATATATATATATATATATATATATATATATATATATATATATATATAATATAATATATTTATATTTATATATATATATAAATATAAAATTATAACAAAAATAATATATATATATATATGTATATAACAAAAATAAAAATATGTAATAACAAAAATATATATATATATATTTTTATAAAACTATATATATATATATATATATATATATATATATATATATATATATAATCTGAATTGAATTAAAGGGCATAAAATAAATAAATATATTTTGAAATTAACAGTAATTATAAGAAACAAAAAAAAAAATATATATATATATTTTATACATATGAAAAATTATTATTCTAACTCTATTAACAGCAAAATGAATGATAACTTCCGTATATATCTTGATCAAGACTCATTTTAGTCAGATTTGTTAGTCGTTCCTCCCCTGTAAAATTGATAATATAGTTTTTGAGTCTTTTCAGAGAAGAGAAACATCTTTCTAGAGTCCACGTTGTGAGTGAGATAGATGCTAAAATCCTTAACTATCCAATTGTGACTACATAGATCAAGTTTATTTACAAAATTCGTAAAACTTTTAATATCGATGGAATCCATTTACTAAGATTGGTAAGAATGGATCTGTGGCTCATTTGTTTGAAAAATCATCAGGAAAACTAATTGCAATTGCTTGATTTATTTTCATGTTGCATAGATTTTGACATTAAAGGGAAAGCCGAAGTTATGTTACAACTTTGCAACTTCCACAATTGTCTTTTGAGCGAAAGTCTTTCAAAACAAGCGTTACATTTTCAGTATGGTTAAAGGCATTTGTTGTCACTTACGATGAAAACTGCAACGAATATGAATTTCACTTAAGTAGCACCATAGTATACTATGTAATACTATACTATCATTCTACTCTCTTATCATTCAGGTATCGTCCTTTACCTCCAAATTCAATAATCAGAAGTTTCCTTCTCGTGTTAGGCTAGCAAAGAAGGAAAAATTCTTTCAATCAAAATCAATTACAGCCGATCACAAACAGAAATATACAATAGGGGTATTTTTCTCAGCATTGATAAAGGATCATGTGGAGACTAAGAACAAAATATCATATCCACAAGAATGTCAGGAATCGTTGAACGCATCTATCACATGTTTATTTCTCTGCCCAAGGAGATGTGCACGGGTTTAGAATTTCTGACGAGGTTCTATTAAGATGAGAGATTTATAGAGAAAATAAACTACCTATTCTTTATCGGTCAGAATTACAAACTGAACAACATGACGATGACATTCCTATTAATCAAAATAATTTTCAGAGGAGATTACAGCTTTAAAACTGAGAATTCCGCAGGTCCCGTCGAGTGGTGGAGAGCCTGATTATTAAGGGCCACCAAAATTAAGAGTCAATAATCAAATAATCAGTATAGTTTCTGAGAGTATGCTCACATAATTTATAGTTTGACTATTCTATAATTACTGTAGTAAAGAAAAGAAATTAAATATTTTTGAGAAGTGGATGGAAATATATATATATATATATATATATATATATATATATATATATATATATATATATATATATATATATATATATATATATATATATATATACTAACTACTATATAATATGTATATATATATGTTTATATATATATATATATGTTTAATAACTATATATATTTATATATATATATATATATATATATATATATATATATATATATATATATATATATATATTATATATATATATATATATAATAATAATATATAATAATAACTAATATTTTTCTATATAATATATATATATATATGTATATATATATATATATAATATATATATATATATATATATATATAATAACATATATATATATACTATATATATATGCTATATATATATATATATATATAATATATATATATATATATAATATATATATAACTATATATATATATAATAATAATAATAATAATAACTAATAATAATAATAATATATATATATATATTAAATTCAATAATCGTTATAATATTGAACCATTCTAAAACCAAGACAACGTTTATAATCACCATGGAAGTTGTACATCTTCCTTCGAGCTTAAAACGTGAAAGATGGTCCAGTCATTTTGGTGAGAATTTTCATATAATGGTGTAATTATGAAGGTAATTTATGAACGTCCTTACAATGATGAGCTATGATAAGTCAAGGACTTTACACTTGCATAGTATGTTAGCCAACATAAGTCATGTGTCATTTGAAGTGTGATTGAAAAACACACACACATTTTTTTTTTCAATATCGATATGTCTATTACATTATAAAGTTGAAAAACACCGTAAAAGAATTGTCAATTCAGTAATTAAGAATAGTATTAAATTAAAACTGTTAGTCAATTCGTGTGGAAAACATCAAGCTTTAAACTTTCCAAGGCATTAACAGTAATCATTGTTCCAAAGTGTGTATATATATATATATATATAATAATAATAATAATAATATATATATAATATAATAATATATATATATATATATATATATATGCTAATAATAATAATAATAATATATGTAATATATATATATATGTAATAATATAATAATGTAATATGTAATAATAATAATATATATAATAATAATAATAATAATAATAATAATAATATAACATAACAATAATAATATATGTAATAATAATAATATATATATAATATATGTATAATATATATTTATTTTTTATTATTCATATATAAATAATATATAATAATAATATATATATATAATATATATATATATATTAATATGTATAATATATTAATAATAACAACAATAATAATATATACCGTATAATATAATATATAATAATAATAATAACCAATAATATAATATATATGTATATAATAATAATAATAATATATATATATAATAACTCTTATGCCAATATATGTATGTAATAATATATATATATTATGTAATAATAATAATATAATAATAATACGTATATAATATATAATATTAATAATAATATAATAATAAATATATATATATATAAATAACAATAATATATGTCATTAACCAATAATAATATATATATATATATATAATATAATAATAATATATTAATAATAATAATATAATAATAATAATAATAATAATAATAATATGTATAATAATAATAATAATAATAATAATAATATATATATATTAATATATATAATAATAATAATAATAATATCAATATAATAATAATAATATATATAATATATATATAATAATAATAATAATAATAATAATATATATAATAATAATATATATGTAATATATAATAATAATAATAATAATATATGTATATATATATATAATAATAATAATAATAATAATATATATTCAACTAATATGTATATATATGTAATATTAATAATAATAATAATATGTATATATATATATATATATATATATATATATATATATATATATAATCTGATTAATCTCCATAAATCTATTAAGATGTTGGTTAATTAGGGTAGCAATTAGTTTTTAATTCAAAAAATAATTTCAACAAGGCATCTCATTAAACATTAATTTAGCTGTCTGAAGCAAATGAACGAATCTGGTTTGCGAGAGTAGAGGTGTTTTAAGTGAATTTATTTTTTAACTTCTTCTTTAGCGAATATTAGTTTTATTTTTCTATTTGCAATTTTAATGTATTAATAAAATAAAAGTAAATAAATTAGAAGCCCTTCTCATTAGCAATAGTTCCTCGTTATTCTGCTGCAATCTTCGTGATTATGAATTTCACATAAGAAGCATCATTGTATACTATGTATTTGTTCTTCTCTCTTATCTTTAAGGTGTTCTTTGCGAAATACCCGGAGAAATTCAAATACCGTACTTATCTACTAGTATATGCATATAAATGTTTGAATTAAAGCGAGGTTTCTCGCCATCAAATATTCCCCAATTCTGCTAGGAGGCAGATGATGATATATAATTCATGAACTAAATTTCTTTTCTTATATAACAAAAATAAATATAACATAATTAAAAATAAAACAAATATTTAACATTCTTTAAAGTTTTTAAATAAAATTTAAAATCTAAATATCCTATTTTTATTTAAAATATAAATAAGACTATAAGTTAAGTGGGTAACTAAACAAAATAAATTAATTAATAAATAAGTTATTTTTTAGTTCCTTATAGCTGGGGTTCCCAACCTTTTTTTACTGCGGCACACTTGTTGTGCTAAAAAAAATTCGCATCACACCTGCTCTTAAATTGGTTTGAGTACTTAGTCTTAGGTCTTAGGAAAACAAGAAAACACAATGCACTTAGAGAAACAAGAAACACCAAATGCAATTTATGCTCATTTAACCTTTAATGGTTGAAGAATAAACTGTTTATGGAATTTTTCATTATTTTCTTTAAGTTTATAGGAAGTTTTGTCAATTTTACCCTTAAATCACCTGACGCTGAAAGTTTCCCCCTGTATATGTTTTTTATGTAGGCATACATTGAGAATACAGACTCACATAGATAGGTGGAATTAAAACGCACGTCTTCTTAATGCAATCTGGCTAACAGCATTGGTTTCTGCATACACTTGCCTCCAGAACTCTTCTTAGCCCCTTCGTGGTATTTAAGGTATTTCAAAGTGCGGGTCTTCATTGATGTCCAGGGGCCGGGGGCAGATTTTGAAAGATTCATTTGTCATTTCCATAGGTTTTACGTTTTCATGGTCGCACGAAATGGTTTGTCATCCAGCTGTAGAATCCTCAGAATCAATATCGGGAAGAATACTCACCAATGTTTTATATACAAAACTGTCTATGTGGGCAGTATAATTTCGAGGAAGTTTGTTGAAGAGCGATTCTCATTTGTTTTAGACAAAATTTATAACAAAAAAGAAAGTTAGAAAATAACACTCCCCTCTAACCACACGCTTAAAAAAAAAAAAAAAAAAAAAAAAATTGCGCAGCTTATTATTTTGTCTAAAATGTACTCCTGCCTTTCCTTGAAGAGATTGTTGGTGGTTTCATTTTTAAGTTTTTCGAATATGTCGGAAAGGTATCCCAAATTAAGCAGCCAATCGACATCAGTTAATTATTGAATAAAAAGACTGCTTTGTAAATGTGTGACCACAATGCATCGTTTAGTTCAAACAGTCTGCTAAAATCTTTCCTTGAAAGCACCGCACTTCTGTTCAGCAAGAGATGGAAGTGAGCCATAACCCCATATCTTCGCGGTAAGTTTTAAAAAGGCGTTGTTGAAGCGGGCGACTGCTTAAATGATTAGTATCTTACAGATATTCCAGTACGACTTTTAAAAAACTTGTGGCATCTTTCTTGTTGCATGATGTCCCATTCGTGCGTACGTCAGGCCCGTAGCCAGGATTTTTTCGGGGGGGGGGGGCTTGCGACTTTCGCAAGTGGTTACATTTCAAAAGACAGTTAGATCGTATATATATATATATATTATATATAATATATATATATATAGATATTATATTATATCTATATATCTATATAATATTTAAAATAAATATATAAAATAATAATACTACCTTACAGTACAATTAGACACAAAACTAATAAGAATAAATAATTAACATTAAATAATACTTAACTCATAATAAAAATATCAATACCAAAAATAATACTAAATAAAATGATAAGCTAAAGTATAATAACAAATAAATAATTCAATAAATAAATCAAAATAAATAATATCAATTTCAAAAGCTAAACTTAAAATCGTTTTATAAGGTCAATTCAGGTTATACCTTGCTTTTTGACTACGAAGGATGATTTACCAAAACATGAATTATATATTGAAGGAAATTCCTAGTGCTAGAGATCTACGATGAATTTGACAGTTAAAGCAAAGACCTAAGTAATGCGATGCCTCTCAAGCATTATTCGACAAATACGTTGTTCAGACGCAAACACTTCAATGTACGCAAAGAGCGTTCTATAATCTACGTGTATGCGGGGTGGCCAATACAAAGGGCAACCTTACATGCCTAAGAATAAATTCAGACCGATAGTGAGCAATGAAATTAGGATAAACCTAAGCCTAAACTATGTCAACACATTAAGCAACGAGCGCGCCGGATAACGCAAGTTTAATTCGGTTTTTTACCATATATCTGGAGCAGCATTTAACAACTGCCAGAGGACACCAATGCGCACTACATTATTAGTGTATCCTTACAGTGAAGGGTCTGGAGGGTCTTTAATAAAAGAGGAATGCTTTTTTTTTCAATATGCTTATTAAGGTACATTGCATGGAGAAGCAACTTATACTGGTAAAAAAACAATTAAAATTTAAAATAGATAAGTTAAGGAATAACCAAATAAGACGAAGAAGAAACTCGAACAGTACACGAAAAAATCAGGAATCAATCAATAACGAATAATAAAAACCGAATGCAAAAAAAGAAGAATAATATGATTCGAGATTGATGTAGGGTCAAATATAAACAACGAATGATATTTAGATCTCACTATCTATCTATATATTGTTATAGGCAATAACTCTAAGATGTACGCATACATTTTTAAGCTTGTGTGAATATGTTTTTAAACTCCTGATGTCGATGATTTTGTCTATCTTTTTTCGAGAAGATTGAAATAATGTCTTCACTAAAGATTAATTGCAAGTAGAAACAAGTGTCCATAATGGGACACTTGTAACTGTGGTGACAGGGTGTAGTTATTCCAAGAAATAAATTAATTATAAAAAACGAAATAAATGTAATATATAAAAATATAAACATTAAATGATTGAATTTAACAACGAAGTAGCCTTTCTGTGATAATTCACCAGGGTAATTTATTTATATTTCTTCAATGACGAGTAATTGGCTCAAGAGTCTCTTTAAAAAGGAAACTCGCTTCATGCCGTTCAACAAACCATCATGGGTCTCGCACATCTTTTAGATCCTCTTGTTATTTGGTATCAATGGGCGTCGTCAAGCGGGGGCCGAAAGGTTGGGGAGGGCCAAAGAAAACACGACAGGAAAAGAATTGCAGAGAAGTTTTAGAGTACAGCCCTACAACATATGGCTTCATTTCCTACGTGCTAAAGGGAACAAGCTATAATATAATACAAAAAGAAGGTCAGTGTGTGTGTACATATTTTTCAGATATACTCTTTTTAAACGTTTTAGCAAAATTAGATTAAGTATCGTTAATTCAGCCATTAATACTAGATTCCAGACCTACTATAAATTAGGCCTGCCTACTTTTTGCATAAATATTATGTAATATAATATATATAATATATATATATATACTATAATATATATATAATAAATAATAATATAATAATATATTATTATAATATATAATTATATAGAAATAATATATAATATATATATATATAATATATATGCCGTGGACTTGGAGTATGTCGATGGCTGTTCTACAGAATGTCATCTGCCAAAGAAGAGGTGTCCTAAGCAATATTGCGGAAACAAGGGAATAAAAAGCTGTTGTTTTCATTGCTCTGATCATAAAATAAAACTAGTTGAAGACGATTTTATTGAACAAATACCAGAAATCCGCAAAAATGTGGGACTATAAAGTACATCATTATTAACGTGTTTTTTCGGGAGTCGGTCATTGAAGAAAGGAATAATGCAAACATCCCAAAGCTTTCCAGACCAGTTTGGTACTGAACAACAACAAGTTTCATCAGAAGTGTTTAAGGAGCACTTTGTACAATGAATGTAGAGATTAGAAACCTTTCCATTTGAGGATGACCGCCAACAGAAAAAAGCGCTTTTCATTTTCATTCAGGCGGACTGTAAAGTAGTCATTCATCATGGCTAGGATATTTGATCGCGAAAGTACTAACTGCGAATGTTGAGCAGTCTGTGCAAACATACTCTCATACCAAGGCCTATGGATATCGTCGAGAACTCGCAAAGCACAATATCAAAACATTAGTTGAAATGGTTGAGAAGAACATCGAAAAAAGATGAAGGAAAAAATCGCCGAATGAAGCGTAGAGAAGGTAAGTCAAATCCGACTGCACAAGCAAACTGGGACATTGAGATCTGAAATATCACGTCAATTCGTTACGCTTACCACCGCAATGAGAAAACCATCCAACAACAAATATTACATATTAGAAAGGATCCATAAATAATATTATTTTTGTAAAATCCTCTAACTCTTATGTTAGAAAAATTACAGGTTATTGTACTGAAACATAAACCTGCGTCGGAGATGCTTAGAGGTAAATCCTTACTCATAATAGATACTCATAACAATCGATTAGAGTTAAAGGAAAAGACGGCTCTATAATTTTATAGTTACATTACAACTCGGGAAAGGACAATAAGACAGAAAGGCCTACCTATTTTGTACAAAACTATATGGGCACGAACCAAAGGAAAAAGACTGAGAAAAACAAACCCCAAAAGACCAGAACACCGAGTGAGTGAACACAAAGATAACTATATGATTAGTTCTACAAGTTTAAAGGAAACACCAATGACCTTATCATATAATCGTCCGACAACGAAAAACAAAGCATCTTGCTACAAACACACACAACAGATAATACTTCGCTGACAGCAAAATGACAATGAACTACACCCCCAAGCATCCAGAACCATTAATCTGCAGAACCGCGAATCTCATCCCCAGTTCGCTCATGCGGAAAAACAAGAAAAAACTTAGTTACAAAAGAATTATAATAGACTTAATAGCACCACAAACTCAAACAACAAGCATAACATATTGAGGAATACGACAGAAACCAACAGCAGGCTACACAATACAAGGATACGCCTGTGAAAAACTATAGCAAGTCGAGTGTGAACCGAGAAAACCAAAATATGCATGAGATACTGACGCAACAGAAAAAAATCTCAAACCATGATATATATAAGTAATACAAAACAGTAGCTATTGAACTCCAATATTGACCTATGAACCGATCAAAGAGAACAAATTAATGTTCTTAATAATAATTCTAATTATCCACTAGAATATGCTCTACTTATAATTGATAGACACATTATATTTACAACATATAGTCATATATAGTATATTGAATATCCTCTTTTTCTATTAATAAATTTAATGCAATACGTAAAAAAATTATTATCACACATATTAATATACAATAGGTGTTGTTTTCTGGGAGTTGGATTTAGGATTGTATTATTTATTAATATTATAAAAACTACTATTATATAATTAAATAATAAATACCACACAAATACATAAATATAAAAAACAAAATAGCAATTTTTACTATATTTGAACTTAATTTGTTTTGTATAGTATAAAATTATGATAAATAAATATATAAAAAATAAATAATATAACTTAAATAAGAAAAACATAATAAAGAATAATAACAAAAAATTACAAAAACTAAAATATTATAATAAAACACATAAACAACAAACAAAAAAAAATACAATACAACATAGAAAACACAACATCTAACTAAAAATAAAATAAATAATAACCCAATATAAACAACCTGATGCCTAAATACTAACAACAAAAATAAATATAAAAAAAAAATATAGCAAAAAAAAAATACAATAAATAAAAAAAAATAATCAATTAAACAAAAACAAAACTAAATTAATACCTAACAAAAATTCAAAAATATAATTATACCATAAGCCAATTAAAATACTGATAAAAATTAGAATTAAAAATAAACCCACAAAAAACAAACAAAAAAAATAACATAAGTAAAACATACCACCATACATAAATATAACTATAATAACAAATAACATATAACCTAAAACAATAAAGTAAATAAAAAATCAAATAATAAATAAAAACAATATATACAATAAATAAACTATCAAAATCATTATACAAATTTATATACCGACTTTCACATACTATAAAAAATATATAAAATAAATAGACTCCACCTAATTGAGAAAATCGAAAAAAGAAATATATGTAATAAAAAGCTCTACTCAAAACAACAATTATATAAGTGTTAGCTGCGACCAATCCCAAAGCCTTGGAATAGTCGATGACGGACCATACGTTTTAAGGTTACTTACGACGACGCAAAACACCTAATATAAGAACTGCAGAAGACACCACAAAACGATCCTTATAATCGATACACAACGGCACGCCTAACTTCTCAGAAGCCCCTATCAACTAAATCAAACGAACGACACAAGCTACTAAATTGTAATGGACCCCATAGCGCTTACGGATCACGAACTCACGAAACAAACGAAACAGATGCAATCATGTTCAGAGACCCCAACTATGATCGTCAGCCACGATTGTCCGAAATTGCCTGAGCACACTGAACTTTAAGACAAATCAGGCGTCCCGAGACACATACTTTCACAAATAAACCAAAGCATGTGCCCAACGTACACCAATAGTGTTGCATACGACATTTAGATTCTCTTCCGATCAGACTAACAGACATATACACACTCCTCAAACAACAAACACCCCGGAAATCCCGCCATAATTAATCCGCAAATATAATGATGGCGACTTTCAAATATCACTTCGGCCTTCTATAAATTAGTACCTCGAAGCATTCTATATAGAGCTCAACACCCAAGATAGCCCACCCCGAGGTCTCATCCCCAAAACCCCCAAAATATACACCCCATTTGCCAACCATGCTTTTACACTGGAGATATCCTAACACCGAACAAATGAATTTTTAAAATCGCTCGTACTTAACAGTAAACAGAGCAGAGATAGATCAACTATCGACAATCACACCAAATCCACGTACCTTACAACAAAAGGTGAAAGAAACTGTTACTGTTTATTGCGGACGAAGAGCCATATCGTTCTCTTCAGCCCCAAAAACATCACGGCTAAATGCACGCAACAAATGAAAATTTTTTAAAAGTTTATTACACTATCAACCTCCACACATAATTTTCCTTTGTATAAGCTGAATAAAATAAAAATGAAAAAAATGATAAATTAAATTCATGCTATCATCGGACTTACGGAAAAGATTACAAACACCACCAACCTACTTACATTGAAATTTTATAAGGCACCCCCACGAATAGAAGTAAAAGTGTTCTTCAAAATTCTGTGATCAATTCGCCAGAATTGCTCGAAAACACAGTTAAGAAAAGGGTTTCCTACTCAAAAAATTATCAATCCACTTTTATCAATCCACTTTTATCAATCCACTTTTATCAATCCACTTTTATCAATCCACTTTTATAGCCCACTTACATGCAAAGCATTGACTGGCCGACATAGCAGATACTTAGTAACTTCCCAAAATTAATTTAATAAGATAGTTACATGTTGTTGTGCCGTAGAGGCGAGATATATTCTACCTCACTTTTTTAATTCAATTTCTGCGAGAGTGCCTCATGACATGTGTTTTGTCAGGTCGATGACTTCTCGATCATTTTATCCCTGAACTTAAGCAGCCCTTCGAACACTTATTAAAATAACCTCACGTTTATATGAAAAACAGAAGAGTAATGAAACAAAATGTTCCATAATACATATAAATATATATATATATTTATATATATATATATAATATATACTATATCACCTATATCACATATAATAACTATACTATATAATATATATACTATTAATAAATATATTCATATATACTAAATAATATATATATTTATCCTATAATTATATAAATAGTTTGTAGTTTTGTTTTTATTGATAAAAAAAATTACAGTTTCTGAAAAATTTCGGGGGGGGGCTTGCAGCCCCTCAGCCACCTGGCTACGCCCGCTGGGACACAAGTGCAGCTTGTGGCCGTTTTCTGCCACTTACTTCAATCCTAGACACCGCGGCCTTCATTTTTCAAACATTGCAGCCTACTCCACAAGCACTGCAAATAACCAGCACACATTGCTCCGATTCCAGCCATTTATCTTCTGTAAAATTCGTTGATGACTAGCATTGAAAATTTTCGTCGCCGAGTGGTTGTAACAGTCTCAAGCGACTTTCGTGATTAAATGTCCTCTTCTATTTTGGCATTTTAGCGAATGGACCTCATCAAACAACAAGAACGTTGCAAGTTCCGGCAAACGTTCAGGTACTTTTCACTGCAAGCTTGATAAACTAAAAGAATTTCAACGTTTCATCTTATATATATAAGTTTTTTTTATCGACTAACATCGGTTACTCTGAAAATTCGTGCTTTCCAACATATCGGCACAGCCCATCGCTCCATATACCAAGTGTTATTTATACCTAAGCACTCACACACAACCAACCAAAAACACACCAAGCTCAATAAATGCAATGTTCTTTGAGCAGATATGCCTCCAGGACCTAAAAATGCACTTACCAACATCCACAGCGCAAAGGTTTAACTATTTATATGTCTACGGCAAAATAGGTACACTGCACTTTTCCAAAGTTTAATGTAATCAATGTAAAATAAGATATAAATTAGACAAGTTCAGTATTGCCCTTCTCGATTCTTACAAATTTTTTATTAGCAAAAATCTACGTTTCACTCATGAGATGAACCGTGTACTTGAAGAGTTAAAGCGCAACTAACGTGAACTACAAGCAAAATGGCCGACGAGCAGTAGACGATGCATAATAATGAAATAATGAGGTGTTGCCTAATTATTATAAAACGAAACTTTATATATTCTATTAACAAATTTTAAATAATTAGTGAAAATTTCAAAAAAATACTGTTCTTACACAGGCACCCCTGAGCAGCTACACGCGATAGAACACCGAAAGGCCGAACAACACCCGCTTGGGAACCCAAGCCTTATATAGAATGTCAATTAAAGAAATATAATAATATAATATATATAATAATAAAATATATAATATTATAATATATATATATATATAATAATTAAATTACTGGCGAGATTACCTTCCCTTTAGTCTTTTTATTGCATCCTATCATAGGTATGACTAATTAAATATAAATAATAATATAATACTAACAAAAGATAATATAATATAAATATAGGTAATATATATATTAAAATAATATATACTATAATAATAATATACATATAGTATCTATATAATTTTAACCTATTCTTCTAGGCTTTTACGCTAATCCGTCGAGCTTTTAGGAATTATATTTTTAACGTAAATATATACTAGATATTATGATACTACAATCAAGATTTAAAGTGAAAAAGTTGAAGCGGATTAACGAGACATGATTTCAAGCAGATTCAGCTAATACATATAGACCTTCTTCTACAAGTTTATCGCACTACCCGTCAGTTTTATATTTAATTTCTTTTAAATGAAGAGAGGAATAACGCAAGAGGGTAAGCCGCAAAAAGGTTCAGGAGTGGAAGGGAAGGTCTCTCGCCCTTCGTGGAGAACCTGGACAGGATAGATAAAGGACCTAATTTCCCACCACTCCGGAGAAGAAGGGGGACCCTGATTATGATGAAGAAGCAAGGATGTAGTTGAGAAGTGGAATGACAGAGATAAGTGAAGCAGACATAATGGAAAGAATATAATCGTATTGCAGAAAGGCAAAAAAATTGCGTTCTAATTAATTTAATAAGCGGAGTGAAGGCAGGGATGTATTTGTTCGTTGGGTTTTTACACATTTGCTACAAATATGGATGGAAGATAGAGACAGATATTTCGAAAAAGAATTGAAGAGTAGAGATGAATAAGAGTTAAAGGTAGTCAATGTGTCAAATAGGAAGAATAAGGAAAGAGAAAAAACAAGTAGGAGATGTGCACCAGTACATATGTAAGATGAGGATATGGATATCATGGATCTTTGATGTCAAAGGACAATACTGCATCAAACAGAAAGAAGAGTACTTGAGGGATTCGGAAGAGAGGATTGGCAGCCAGATAGTGGTTAAATGAAGAGAAGGTTTAAAGTAAAAACGTAAAAGTAAGAGTAAGGTATCGTAAACGGGTAGCGTGCAAAGTAAAAAATGAGAGGTCCTTCAACACACGCGTGATGATGTATGTTGAGCTGATGTGAGCAAAGATGGAAACAAGAATCACACAATGTTAAAACATAAAATAAAATAAAATAAAATCCAAAAAGATATGAAAAAAGAAAAAACATTATTTAATATAACACTCTTCTCTATTAGGAGTTTTACTCATAAATAATAATATAATACTAATAAATAAGAAATAAAATATTAACCCATTAATACTATATAATATTATACTATACTATAAAATATAAATAATAACAACTATTAAAATAATATAATATCAATAACATATATAATAATATATAATATATACTAATATATATAATATTATAATATATATATATGGAGAGGAGATATAAGTCCGAACCGGAATATGTAGGAAAGCACAAATAATAGTTATTACCACTTTATTACCTTTATTTGAGGGTTTAGGTGAAAGACTAGATATGCCTGGATTTTTGGAAATACTAAAAGCCCACAAACGCACAGGTGCCTCGACAAGGTTGACTGAGGGGACTGAGTCGCACAGAAAAGAAACAAGGGTCACTTTCATTAGAAGTAAAGAGATAAATATGAAACTGAAATCAAATAATATCCATTGAAACAAATGATGCAGAAAAGAAAGAATAGTGAATTGTCAATGTTTAATTTCTATTTACATGAATATATAGCAACAACGGCGTTTGTTAGGAATATAACTAGAGGAAGACCTCCATAAATGAAACAAAACACAAGGATGATTTAAGTTGAATCGAGGTCCAGCTAGAACATCGCCTGTGAATGGCAAAACAAAAAGAGCCTGATATGACGGATAGTGAAAGCAGTGAATGTAGAATAAATGGAGAAGAGAGTTAAATGGAATTAAGTTTAATATATAAACCATCGTTGTGAAAGGCCAAAATGAAATGAAGTATTATGGTCTATCTTTGGGTCTATTATTAATTTGTATATTGAAAGTGAAGCAGTTAATGAAAAAGAAATCAGAGGAATGAAGACACGGATCCAAATATCGATGGAGAAATGGAAAATGAAGAGTACAGGAGCTCAAAAACTCTACCTGATAAAATATCATAGTGAGATAAGAATTTGGTTTTGCGAAAGCGATTTCTTGAAAGGTATGGAGACCACGGGAATAAAGCTTTAAAAAGTTATGTAAGAAGAAATTCGGTATCAAATCCTGCAGATCTCATCAAAATCGCAAATCATTACATGTGAAAATGACCGCAGGGAAGTGAAGATTAAAGTCCTCGGTGGAAGTTAGTTTGGATGATAAATGAGCCAACTGGAACAAGTTCTAAGTTTAAATATTCATGTTACACGTTTGATGAGGGATCTGATGAGGCAGAGTGTTGTATAGGAAAGTTGTGAATGGTAGGAAGGTGGCTCGGTCCAGTTAAATCCTTGGTGAGCATGTTAACGTGGACTAGCCTGAGTGCGCTAGGGTTTACATGACGGATATGTCCGTATACTGTGTTAAGTGATTTCAGTAGTGAAAACTGCAATGGTCTGAATGAAAGTATTAGATCTAAAAGTACATGTTGTTCGTAATGGACAATCTCTAGGGGCGTGTATGGATTGTGAGAAGAATTGATAAAATGAGGAATGAATGCATTATTGAGTTGTTGTGGTGTGAGGAGTGGAGTAATTGAGGGAATAGATGAAAGTATATTGAGATGGTTTGGTCATGTGAAAAGCATGGATAATTGTCGGTTGGTTAGGGGGATGAATAGTAGCGAGTGTGCTGATAATCGACCGGCTGGGAGACCGAAGGAAAGCCTGGATAAGAACAGTAAAGGCAATTGTTCTGAGGAGATGATGTGAGGTTTGGCGAGGCGAGAAGAAAGGTACTAATAGGAGTTGAAGACGGGAAGGTTTTGTGAGGGGGTATGGTTGTGGCCTACCTGGGGCCAAGGAATGATTCCTACATAGACGAGATGCGATAGTGAGGGTTCGTCGCAGTCTCGTGAAGCCCTAGGGTGGATTTTTCTGACTGCGATTAGATCCCACTTAAGGGTACAAATGGGACGGTAAAGCTGGGCTTTCTCTTCGACTTGCGTAATTCTATCACTATCTTTTTGTTTTTCGTGCGTGCTGACCGCTCCTTCCTGGGCCCGTAAGGTTTGTAAAAAAAAAAAGACAACAAAAAAAAAAAAAAAAAACAATGTAGAAATATTAAAAAGATAAAATAATATTTCTGTTCAATAAATAATTAAAACAAAAAACTCATATATATATAAACGATCAAAAAAATATATACTATACTAAATATATAATATAATATATAAGATAATATACATCTATAATACTAAACACATAATAATAAAACTCAGTTAAATATATACATTTAATAAACTATTTATAAATTATATACATAAAATAACTAAATATAATATATAATAGGGTAAACTGTTCGAATTTAAGAAAGAGGAAGTATGAAACAATTGTGAGTTTCTTTTTTTAAATTTATATTGCTTTGAAATACTTCTCCTCTTTGAATTAAATTTCAGTAAGGGATAAACTCGTTGAATAATAAGTTCGAAAGTATTTTTAAATAACTTTAAAAATACATATGTTAGAAAATGTTAAATATATGTTATTAAAAATATCGACCTATTTCGAAAAAGTACGTCTGCTTACTGCAAAACCACTTTTCAATTATTTTGAAAATGAGCGTAGCATAAAATGTACACAAAAAGGTAAAAAAAAAAGGCCAAAAAAACAAAAAAAAAACTATAAATATTTTATCATAATTAAATATTCAAAAAGTCAAACGACATTATTACAGAAAAAACCAAATTACATTTATGGAAAATTCAAGCAAACGAACATTATTAATACTCAATTATAACAAAAACAATGTAAAAAAAAATTACTTAATGAACGCAAAAAAAAAAAAAAAAATATAGGGGGCTCGACCGAAACGAGGGAGACAAAGAGGAAGGGGGACGTTATTCATGTACCCCGTAGGTAAAAAAAGGGCGCGGAGGAACCGCGAACACCAATACCAAAAGAGCGGGGGAATTCCGGAGACCCTCACAGAAGAAGGGGGGACAATAAATAGTTACTACCCGTAGTTTCCCCCGAAATAAGGCGAGAAAGAAGCGACCACCGACTAACCTGCCATAACTATTGGCGGCTATTTATACACATTGGGACATTCATTTAGTAAAAAAAAAAAAATTGAAAAAAAAAACTAAAGAACTGGTAAAAGTATAAAAAACTTTAAAAACTTTGTAATATAAAAAAGAAATTGAAAAAATATATGTAAAAACTACCACTTAAAGTGACGAATTGATTTTAAATTTAGAGATCGATTATTATTAGAATATTTAATATTAAAAAAAAAACAAAAAAAAATTCAAATCTGACAAAATCGTAAAATACAGAGAAGAGGTACCACTATAATATATAACTAATATATTATAAAGTATATATAAGTATAATAATATATTCATATATATATATAAGTATATATAATATTATAAATACACTATATATTTACTAATAATTATTAAATAGATATACTCCGATATAAATTGAAATAAATATACATCTTCTCAATAACAATATCTAATACAATAATACTAATAAAAAATATCAATATAATAAAAATATATAAAAATGAAAAGTAATGTTAAAAATGTCTGTATAACAGTATTACGAATGTAAAATGCTTGCTATTGCAAGAGTGGCTTTGTTTACAAGTCAATTGATTTTCTAGTTTCTTTTCTTTTTTCACGTTTCTGCGAGTTTCGAAAAACTTAGAACGCATTCGGACAGAAAAAATATTAAATCTAAAGCATAGAAATATAAACTTCATATTTAATTAATCTTTTTGATCTTCACTTTTATCTTTTTCGAAATATATTTTGCAAAGGAAAATTTAGTAGTACTGTTACTGTATATTCTTAGGTGTTATTTTCTGTTAGGTTAGGTTATATTAGGCAAGGTTAGGTTGCTCGTCATATATATATAAATAATTAATATCTGAATTGTTATAAAGTATATAAATTATATATCGAGGTATAATATATATATATAATTATATATATATTATATACTAATATAGTATAATATATATATATATATAAAATATAAATATATATATAATAATTATAAATATAATACTCAAATATTATTCATCAATAATCAAATATATATATATATAATACTGTCACATATAATATACCTATACTCCAAAAAAATATAACTAACTGATACTATATAAAAATATATTATAAAAATAAATAATAATATAATAGCCTATAGGAGGAAAATAAAAATAATAAATATATTACTATATATATATATATAACTAAAACATATAATATAATATTATATAATAGTAATATATTAGGAGTGTACCGGAACTGAAATTTTCAAAAGTTCCGGCCGGAAAACGGAAATCCTTTCTGTATAAGCATCTTCCGCCGGGTATATCCGCGCCGGAAACAGCGAAGATTCCGCATATGAAAATAAAAATTACATAATTTTATAAAAAAAAGTTTAACTATTCATTCAGTAATTTAACTTTCAATAATAAAATCTTGTACGTATTAGTACAACAGCCACTTCAATAGAAACATATGGAAATCATCATCGAAAAGAATATCTGGAAAGTCCAAAACTTTTAATAGTAAAAGGGAGAGTCTAGTATTTATTTTATAGAACAGGGAAAAACCACAACAAAAGAGTACAAAATAAGCAATAGATCCATCTAGTGAGTTGAGATAAGAATGCAGTTTTGAAGGAGAGTTTACTCCCCAAAAAAAGATTTCGCCATATTAGCATGACCCCACAATCACAGAAAATCAACTGGAATTTATATCGCAATGAGTAACCAGCCAAATTCACCCATTCAACTCCAGAAGAGCATGGAAAGTCATAGAACTCAATTGCCCAATCTTTCAACCAAAATAAATAGGTTAGTAGGTAAGAAAAATATTTATTAATGAGAGATAGTATTAAAACAACTTATCAGGAAATTATGAATCAGCAGTATTCGAGAAAGTATCTCTGATCGATATCATTTACTACAGATATATTAGAGAGCTAAATAATCAAAACGAAGTCTTTTATTTCATTTAATGCACTTCTATATCGCCCCATTAGTTGCACAATAATATGGGACGATCCATTGAAAGTATTTCCTAAGTTCTCATTCTGAATTTAATCACATCACATATTGAGTTATTGAATTTGATAGACATGAATAAATTATGGGAATATACAACTCCTAACAAAATCCATTTGGTCCTTCGAGATGCAGCATATAACATGAAGCTAATTGGAACTATTTTGCAGAATACACAAGTTTTTCTGGTTTATTCATACTTCAACTTTGCGTTAATATAAACATGCTTTATTTTCTAAATAAACAAGATGTGATTTATTGGTTATTTTGCCTAATTTCAAACACATAAATCAATCAGTTTAAGCTGTAATGAACTTAAAAGAATACAAAAGAATTGGAACATCACAATCTTTGCAAGCCCACTTATGAAAAATTCAAGATGTTAATACACGGTGGAATAGGAATATTGAAATTACTTAAAAAGAATTGAATGTTTTGAAAAGACCTCTGGCAAGATTACTATATGTATAGAACAAATCAAAAATATTTAAGCTTTGACTGCTAATAAACTGGCAATATTACTTGAAAAAATTCTAATAGTTTTACCTAAAACCATTTCTCATGGTTACGAGAAAAACTACTAAAGCAAATCAAAATAATTCATCAATTATTCATAATAATTTTGAGACTCCTTCAGATATCTCTAAACTCTAGAGAGATGACAACAGAGGTCAGACTTTAAAAGCACGAGTAATGAAGAACAGCAAATTAGAGTCTATGATTTATGAATAAAAAAGAAAGAGCAAGTATCCCATAGAAAAATATACTTATCAAGCCAGAGATAAATTGTTTAAGTACTGTCGTAACCCAAAGATACAAAAACTGACTTTATTTTATCTAATGAAATAAAAGAGAGATTGAGAAATAGAAAATGGATGCTTGAAGACATATGCAAATAATTGAAGGTAAGAAAAATTACAGTAGAAATAAGTAGCAGTACAGAAGAACGGTTCAGGATGAGTCCATCCATCACTTATATCAAGACAACTAAAGCAGAGTTGGAGAGTCAAGTCTTCAAGCTCCGACTCAAGACTACAAAATCATCAGGAATCATTATGAAAGGAAATACTGCAAAGTTACTATAGTTTTTATAAGTGAAAGAAAGGTGAAAGTGACAGCGATTAAGTTAGTAAAGTAAAAGGGAAAAAAAGAAAATCAAGTGAAGTCTTCAAAAAGGTGAAAAATTCTATCAAAAGAAAATTGAATTTTTAAATTACCATCATATATCAATTTCTAATCTGGGAAAAGAAAATTCCTTAATTGGCGGAAAGTAGGTTTAAGGAAAATTACAAACATAAGCAAGTACTCCATAAAAATACTGGAGTTTGATTTCAATTTCCAGTCTCCCAACTATATTCAGAGAATGTATTTATACATTTTCAGAAGCAGGAAATATAGTTGAGAAAAATAAATACACGTTAATAAAAAAATATCTTTGCCCCAAGTCATGTAACCGTGAAACAGTATTTACTGTAGGATATTATAAATCACACAGTTAATGGAATCGCTACACGGAAGGCTTACTATTATTATTTATAGTTAATGAGAAGGTTCTTAAGTTAAAAGTACAAAATAAATTTCTTAAAGCCAATCAATATATTTTTCTCAGAAGAAAATAGATATAGCTAAAATTACCGGTTACAAAACGAATATAGCAATTGGTCTCGTGGTTTGTAGACTCTCGCCACACCGGAAACAAAAAAAATGTCAAATCAAGATATTTTTTTCTTCTAAAAACAGTATATAATCTACATAAATTAAATCCATATAATATATATATATATAGATAAAAGTATATATATAATAATTATATTATATCATATAATATATAAAGTAAAATATATAATAATATAAATAATATAAACTAAATTTATATATAAAATATACTATAATAATATATATATATATATACATATCTAAAAGTATTAAATATATATAGGCATATACTAAATAACAAAATAAATAAAAATATATTAAATATAAAACCAAATATAGTCTAAACCTACATTATTCACTACATATATAATAACTCGTAATAAACATAATTAACAATAATAAATAACTAATAATAAATAAATACATAAAATATATACCAAATAATACAATAACTATAATAAATAAAATAATATATATATTATAAAATAAATCTAAACTATATAATAATAAATAATAATATATATATCATACTAATATACTAAACTAATTAATAAATAATAACGATATAGTATTGATACTATCACTATTATAATCTATATATACAGAGATAAACATGTTGCAGTTATAACTCTCACATTTCGAAAAATCCCTGTGTGGTCATCTAATCATGTAAAGAGTTGCCGACGGTTCCGTTGGCTGGGGCCTGGGGTACACAATAAAGTTTTCAGTTGTCGCCATGCCGTGGTCAGGTGAACATTGCGGCTTCGTTATGGAGACCCTTTTCAAAAATGATGAATCTGTTATTTCAACGCAGAGAGGGTTTCGCAGGCGGATTGGTTTACTTGCTAATGAAAGTGTTCCAGACCGGAAGACGATTTTCCTGTGGGTGCAGAAAATAAGAGAAACAGGATCAGCACTGAAGAAAAACTACCCGGACGTCCCAAAACTGTGAGAACACCAGAAAATATCGCTGCAGTGAGTGCATCGATTGAGCATTCTCCAGCGCATTCTGCACGGAAACATGCCTTAGCTCTTCAGATTTTGGAAAGAACTGTGAGGCAGATTTTGAAAACCGACCTTCGATTACATCCATACAAAATTATGATTGTTCAGGAAGTGTCTCTAGCAGACTGGGGAAGATGTATGGATTGCTGTAATGGGATCCTCGCAGCTGTGCCTCCCAATGGCATTCTGTGGAGTAGCGATGAAGCCCATTTCCACTTCTCTGGCACAGTGAATAAACAAAATTTTCGCTACTGGGCTGCAGAAAACCCCCGAAAACTTTATGCACCACCCTTTCACACCCCAAAGGTGACCGTTTGGTGTGCTGTGTCGTCTATAGGTATCATTAGGCCTTACTTTTTTGAAGAAGGTGGAGTCACAATTACTGTCAATCAATTTAGATCGATACTACGACATGTTGGAGAATTTCATGCGACCGAAAATTGAAGAGTATAGAAAAGAACACAACTCAGAGGACTTGTGGTTTCAACAGGATGGAGCTACGGCCCATACAGCACACCGTCCTCGCCAAATCTTGCAGGATATGTTCCCGAGTCGAGTCGTCTCCTTACACGAGGCAGTCCCGTGGCCACCGCGTTTGCCTGATTTAAATTAACTATTCCAACACGAGGCAGAAGGAAACAACATCTACTCGAATATATGGAGTTATTTATGAGGCAAAGAAAGCATCCTAAAGATAAGAGGTTTGAACATTTCCTGTGAGTCAGTTATTTATTAAACTTAAATAGGGTTAGGTCTATGTTTACGGCAACGACTATTCGTCTAGATAGGTCATACTGTACGGCTTTTTAAGTCTAGGTTATGATAAAGTTTTTTTAGGTACATATAGATCGTGTCATGAGTTGATTAATTATTTATTAAACATAAATACTATAAATTTTTTACTTAAAGACAAACTATCTAGGTTAGGTTTAGGTTTACGGCAACGACAATCCATCTAGGTTAGATGTAAGTCTACGGCAACGACGATCCGTCTAGATAGTCGTACTGTACGGCTTTTTAAGTCTAGGTTATGATAAGGTTTGGTTAGGTACACACATATTTCTTATATTATATATTATATATATAATATATATATATATATAATATAAACCCGCACGCTATATATATATATAATATATATATATATATATATATATATATATTATATATATATATAATAGTATATAATATATATATATAATATATTATATAATCAAATCAAAAGGGACCAAAAACTTTTAAGTTATATATATATATATATATGTAATATATATCTTTATTATATATATATATATATATATATATATATATAATATATTATATATATATATATATATATATATATATATATATATATATATATATAAAGATTTGATATAGGTTAGGTCCTAGGAACCTCAATTTTATATGAAGAGATGACCAAGCCGGCGGACAAAAAATCATAGTTTTATTAATTCGACGTTTCGAACCTTAGCATGGTTCATCATCAGGAAACTGAAAGGGCATATATAATAATATTGAATAGAAATTTAAAATAAAAACAAATAAAAATGAAAAATAAAAATAAAAATAACAATGAAACTGCGAAAATAAAAATAAAAAAATAAAAAATAAGGTAATAAGTGACTAGCAAAAGAACAATAGTAAGTAAAATATTATCGAGCATAATCACGCATCTCTTAAGATAAGTGGGAAATTTAAATTTAGTTAGAACAGTAGTAATAATGGGATTGGGGGTTGGGGGGCAACTCAATAATAATAATAATAATAATAAAGCCCCTAGTCTATAAAAGATATATAGATGACTGCTTTCTAATATTTCATAATAAATCCCAATCTGACCTCTTTTTTAAACTATTTAAACTCTAGACACCCTAACATCCAATTCACCAGACAGGATGAACAAAATAATTCCCTCCCCTTCCTGGACGTCCTAGTCCACCACAACTCTAATGGCCTTACTACTTCAGTCTATCGTAAACCCACCTCTTCACGCCTTGGCACGAATTTCCTTAGCTCTTCTCCCTTTAAACTCATTTCTAACTCAATCACTATCTATCTCCATCGTGCTTACCAGATCTGCTCAACTTGGCATTATTTCCACCTTGAAATAGTCTACCTTAAATCCTTTTTTAGCTTTAACTATTTCCCTCATTACCTTATTGATTCCTCTATACATAACTTTCTTTGGCATATCTTTAGACCTAAAACCCCCACCCCTACGGTTCCTAAATTACCAGTCTACCTCAACATCCCTTTTGTCGGTTCCTCTCACCCATCTTTAATCTTTGACCTTCATAAACTCCTCCTGAATTTCTTCCCCCAACTCCAACCTCATCTTGTTGCTATTATCCCCTATCCATAGGTTTCCATTTCTTTCGCCATAAAGATAACTACCACGTTGCTGAAATCTTTCCGTGTTTAAACATTTACATGTGCAGACTGCAAGGCCTGCTATGTTGGCTAAACAGGCCTTCAATTACAACTTAGAATTCATAAACACATGGGCACATCTTTCCGCACTAACTTCCCTTCCAGCTCCACTGAACACTCCTCCATCAGATCCCACACCTCCAAGGCTCCAGCTTAGGTCACCCTCTTCGTTTTTCTGATTTTACCATACTTAGTTCAGCATCCTCTGACATTTTGATCGCAAATCTTTGAATCCCTCTACATCAAACAATTTAAAACCCTCACTAAATTCCTCCCATTCTTCCACTCCTTTATTAATTGCTTAATTCTTACCCCCTCCGGTATAACTATGTTTCAATTTTTAACTTGATAACCAACCAAATTCTATCGATCTCTAACCTCTTAATCAACATAAATTTTCCATTAGTCTATAACTTTGCAACTGTTATACTAGGTGTGTTTGCTATGTGATTT